>CAAKHG010012415.1:0-11209 GCA_901007715.1 Dactylopterus volitans | reverse complement strand
CCACAAAGCAACAATGCTTCAGGAACGTTTGAGGAACACAACAACCAGTTCAAGGTGTTGACTCGGCCTCCAGGTTCCCCAGATCTCAATCCGATCCAGCATCTGTGGGATGTGCTGGACCAACAAGTCCGATCCATGGAGGCTCCATGGATCATCTTGGTGCCAGATACCACAGCACACCTTCAGAGGTCTAGTGGAGTCCAGACCTCCATGGGTCAGAGGAGTTTTGGTGACAAAACCTACCCAGTATCAGGCAGGTGGTTCTAATGTTATGGCTGATCAGTGTATATCAACAGCACTCGTCGTCTTGCACCACAACCCAAACCGTATTTCCTGAAAGCAAATCAGTTGTTTTTAAACCAACCGAACCAGCGAGACACAACCCTTCGCACTGATGCGTTACAACATAAAACTGATGTGTGATGTTGGAAAACCGCTGACCTTCGCAAACAGGACAGGAACAGCCACCTCCTCCTATACTGACGTCTTATTTTTTGCTCGTTTTGTGCTTCAAATTGCAGACGTCGGCCTCAGGTCGGCGTAGCCATAAGCGATACGGCATCTCCAAACGGCCGGTGATGCCCAACCCATGCTGATTACAGCGCAGACGCGCTCCAACTGCGAAAGCCCTCAAAGACGGGAAACGTTGTAAATGCTCCTGCAAACACGAAGACAATCGAGTTTTGAATGAAGGCGGCTGCATTAGCTTGTTATCTGTGCTCGCAGTGTTCCGAGCAACAAAGATAAGGGATAAGTGATCGCAGAGCACAGTCGGCTTAACAGCGGGATTTGCGCCCATCTGATGGGTGGGGCGGGCTTTCTCCCAGCATGCCAGTGTCCCGCTTCACTGGTAGCCACATGTATCTGCAGCCAGCGCTGTTCGGCGGGGAAGGCTGAGAAATGTGTTTGTCCTCCCTCTGGAACACATCAGCTCTCTTTTGTCTTTTCCTGTTTCCCGACTGGTTGCCGTTGCCTCCAGCTTGTTAAAAAAAAACACAAAACGCTCTGACTCGCTGGCGCGTCCGTGGCGCGCTCACGGTTCCGCTCCCCCTCGGCCCTCCTCCGGCTCTTGTGTGCTCCGCGAAGAAGTGAAGTCACGCCAAATGTATTTGTATAGAACTTTCTTTTTCTTTTCCCCAATTCGCCTCTTTTTTTCTTCTTCCAGTATTAAATCAATACAGCGAGTCTGTTTGAACGCGTGTCAAGATTCTGATCAGTTCAAGGTTCCATTCAATCAATCCGGTTGCGGAATCACTGACATTTGCGAATGATTGGCGACAAAGAGGCGCATCTGTGCGTGCGCGTGTGTGGCACATATGTGTGTGAGTGTGTGTGTGTGTGTTGGGATATATAGGAGCTCCAGGGCAGCAGGGCATTCCACAGGGACAAGTAATAAAAGGACAGGCCGGTCGGGAGTTAAGAAGCTCCCTGAAGGCCCCCGGAGCTCTGAAGACGCTGAAAGGTTGCTGAGACGGTTGGAGCGGAGATTTAGCATCAGATCGGTGATATGTATGCACAGTATGTGTGTGTGTGTGTGTGTGTGTGTGTGAGAGTGTGTGTTAGCTGTAGGAAACATTATTTGTCCACATTCATGCAGCTGCAAAAAGCCCTTGTCCCAGCAGCGCTCATCCCTCCTCGTCCCTTGATTTTCCTAAATCCCGCCCACTCTTGTTCCAGGCCGTTATGTCACTGTGGATGCGGCGCCGAGCGACGGCCAGGCCGATGACATAAATGCAGCTGCTGGGCCGCAGAAAGAAACCACTGGGGTCCTGCTGAGTCCGGTTCTGGAGCAGGGCGAGTGGAGCTGCCTGAGGCTCGTCTACCAGATCAGTGGCTCCGGGAGCCTGGAGGTCCTGCAGCGCACGGAGGGGAACAGCTTTGACAGGCCGCTGTGGAGCAGCCGAGCGCCCTCGGATAGCTGGGTCATCTCAAGCATGGACCTGCAGAACAGCACCGAGCCGTACAGGGTAAAACACACCGGCGGCGTCGAAAGCTGCGATCCGTGAGAGCCTGCGAGTCCGCCAGCAGCGCCCGAAGGCTGTTTACTTTACATTCATTCATCTTCCAGGTCTCGGTTCTCGTCTGAGTCCTAGATTAATCCTAGATTCATCAACTGAGGAGCGTTTTTTTTTTGTGAGATTTTGATGCCCACGGTGCAAATTTGGAAATTTGGCAAGTTTTATGCAAATCAAGCCTTCAGTTTTTGAGATATGATTGAAACAAATAATTGGAAAATCATAGCAATTGTTAGGCAGTGGAGGAAAAACCATGTTACAATCAGTATGCACAGTACTTCAGGCTGTATAATATTCCTTATTGGAGAAGTACTTAAAGTAAATATTTAACTAGCACTTCAATATCTTTTCAACAGCTGAGATGCAAACAGCATTTCAGGCGGTTGTTGCGAGGCCGGCGGATGTCGGCTGGCATCACGCATGCAGGCGCACCTACACCCCCGCTCCCATCGTCTAAACACTGCGTGGGAACCCTGCGCATATGTTTATGTTTCATCGGGAGGCGGAGCTAACTCTGACAGGGTTGTGACCTACATGATGGCGAGTCGGGGCCGGCGCTGCATGTGCGGGCCCCCTCGGTGCATAAACTTATTTCAGCCCCGGCTTGGCTGAAGAAAAAAAAAGTAAGAGGTGAGTCCGTCGCGCTGGCCTGCTGGAGGGTTTTGGCATTTACTCTGGAACGCAGCGCCGCCCACTGAGCCGCTCATGGAAATGACAGCTCTGCTTTCCTAATTAAAAAATGAGCGCAGCCGCTCTTGTTATCGTTCTTGTCATCCTGCTCGTGCGGCGCACAGACCGGAGTCAGTGGGGAAGCAGCCAGCGCTGCACTCTCCCGAGAAATATTTGTCAGGGAGTTACATGACATAACGAAATGTTTTTCTTTTTTTTTTTTTTGGCTGGATGGATTAAACAAAGATCCATCCATCCTTTCATGGCTTGTTCTCCGCCGCAACCGTGTCGCCGTGGCAGCAGACTTAGCAAAGTCGTCCAGACACCTCTCTCCTGAGCACTGTGGGACCAAGGCCTTCCCAGACTGGAGGGGCTACGTAGTCCCTCTAGCACGTCCCCGGGTCCTCCTACCGGCCGGGCGTGCCCATAAGATCTCTAACGGAAGGTCTGGCTCCGGGAGGGCGTCCTGATCAGATGCCCGAACCACCTGAACTGACTTTTTAGCCTGCGGATGTTTCATTCATATGGAACCGGCCTTTTTGGGAGACCAGATATGCTAATTTTTTTTTACAACCAGGTCCCACAGTGATCAATTCTCAGAGCAGACCCCTCGCAGTTTCGTGTTTACAACCCACACGCATCTTTTCTGGAAGCAATGACGCCGCAGCCCGACTCTCCCTTAACCCGCATGTTCCAACGCCCCCTCAACAACAGCAGCAATGGCGGATCACAGTGTTGCGTTCGCTTGTTACGGCGTTTACACACCAACGTCTCCTCTCTCGCGCATGCATTCATATCTGCTGGCATGTTATTATTATTCATGTGTTTGTTTACATCACAAGAGTTTTCTGCTCCATGTCTTCTTCTTTGTTTTTGTTGTAT
Source organism: Dactylopterus volitans (assembly GCA_901007715.1). NCBI lineage: Eukaryota > Metazoa > Chordata > Actinopteri > Syngnathiformes > Dactylopteridae > Dactylopterus > Dactylopterus volitans. Next base: position 7,643 of record CAAKHG010012415.1, on the reverse strand, counting down.
TTCAGCGCTGCGGCACACACTTACAGGCCTGGCATGTATGCTACGGCATTTTCAGCGGTGCCGTGTTTTTAAAATGGAAAAAGAAATGATTGCTTGAGTGTCCGTGCTGACAAGGCTGTAAATGCATAAGAGAGGGAGACAGCAGGTCACATGGTGGTAGAGACAGGTAATCACACGGGCGGGACACAAGCAGGAAGTAGAACTAGAAACCACTGCAGGTGAACACAGACTCAAAAAAAAAAAAAAAGCAGGAAATGAACTGAAATGTCCGAGACCACCTGAGCAGGATCATTACAGATGAGCATTTTAATTGGCGAGTTTTTAGGGCGAGGCTAGCATGCGTCCGCGCTGCTACAGGCGTTAAACTAAGCTGAGCCACACTTGTGTCCGAATTTCAGAAAGGAGTAAACAGTATTTCAGGCTTTTGTGCTCAGCTTCAGATGCTTTGCAGAGACACTTGTGTGCTGCCTGTCCAACAGTAAACGTCAAAGAAACAGGGTTAGCTGAGACGAGCTAACGAGCAGAGCGCTAACGGGGTAGCAGGGCTGGCGGGACAGTTGCAGGTGGACAATGAGCGCTTGCCTGCTTGAACACTGAAATAACTATCAGCTATTCCCCAACAAATTAGCCACAGCAGCTCTAGAGACGAGGTGTCAAGGCTGCGTCTGTCGGCCTGAGCTCATCAGCCAAAAATCCAACCAGTGACATCGCCTGCGCGCGTCCCAAGATTATGTAATTCCTGTCTATGCATATTGACGGACGTAAGAGTGATGTGCAATAATAGCCAGTCAAATGTGACTCCACTTGCTTGATGAGATGAGAATTAACAGCCCCTGAAATAGTTCAAACAACACTGAGACTCTTGAGCGCGCGCGCACACACACACACACACACACACACACACACACACACACACACGCACGCGGGCGCCCTGACTTTAAGGTGTGTCAGTTTCCTGTATTTTTGTCGTGATCAAGTCATTTCCCAGCAAAACCGCTGCCCGTTGCAGCCTTGAACCTAAATCAGTCGTGTGTGCGTCCCACGAACGACCCTCTCTGACCCTCACTACGTTGACTCGCCCTCTATGACATCATCCCCATGGCAACTCCATACCGCTGTTTACCGACCATGTGTTGTCCATTAGATTGCGATCGAAGGTAAACCCGGGCCGAGTGCGGAGAGCAGCGTGGCCGTCTTCGAGGTCCACATCAGTCCCGGATTCTGCCTGGGTCAGTGACTCCGCCGCGCGCATCCTCATGCATGAGCACGCGCCAGTCTGCGTCCGTGGTGGTGAGCGTGTCGCTGGTGTCTCGTCCTTGCGCATGCAGAGTGCGACTTTGAGGAGTCCCACCTGTGCGGATACAGCAACCAGTGGAACGCCAACGTGAACTGGTTCGTGGGAGGAGGCGGGGGTCAGCTGCTGCGCAACGACGTGCTGCACGACCACACCTACAACAACGGGACAGGTGGGTGAGAGTCCCGCACGCAGACGTCTTCACAGGTGGATGTTGTGGAGCCGTTTTTCCTCTCGTGCCACAAACAGGTTACATGTTTCCCCTCACCTGCCAAAATGCTCTACGTCTACTTTGTGTTTTACAGACATTCATCCTTGATGTGATGATGGAAATTGATGCAAAATACTTTTACGATTGGTTTTCTTTGAAATTGCGTGCACCAGTCCCCTCGGGTGGAACTGTACAGAACCGAAGATCATCAGAATTCACTTTAACACATTCATGCACCCGCATGAATGAACAGGCCCCTCACGGTCATGTCGGTATTAAAATGTTTTATGTGATTTAAAATTTTCATATCGATTCATAATAAGATATGTTCGTAAATTCCAGTTGAACCTAAACTATGAATAAATCACGTGCTGCTCTTCCACTGTCCTTTGCTGATGCTGGATTAACGTTAGCTTGCGGGCGTTGTTTGGGCAGAGATCAGACTCCTGTTGTGTGAAACGTAGCCGCTAACTAGTTAGCTTCTGCTTCGGTCCCGTGTCTTGCTGTGAGCCAATGATATCGGCTCTCTGGCCTCACCGGACGTTCTCCTCTAACAGCACAGGTGCTTTCGTTGGAGAGATGATTTTTCTTTGTCTTGAGTAAATGATACACATTTATGGCCATAAGTCTCCATGTGATCTGATGTTTATGACACAATTTCAACAAATGTCTAAGATAATGAAATGGCATTTTGTATCTAAAAGGTCAAACCCCTGACTTATTCTCATCAATATTTCAGGACTGCCTTTTTCTTTAGAAGTTCTTCAGGTTTTACACAAATGTCAGGTCAGGTTCAAAGATGATCGGATTGGATTTTGGTGGTCAAAGGTCAAAAGTCAAGGTCGCTGTGACACCGCCAGGCATATATTTGGCTATACGTCATAGTTTAGACAAATGTCTAATAGGGTGAAATAATACTCCCAATACACTTAATGTAATTCATTCAAATTCTTTACTACGTACCCCAATCAGCCATAAGATTACGACCACCGCGTGTCCACCATAGAGTATAATACAACAGCCCTGCAATCAGTTCTCCCTTCAGGAGGAGTTTTATGTTGGATTGTGATTGAATGTGTGTGAGAGAGGTGTTGACATGTTTGAATGATTGTTATTGGGACTGTAGTTTGTGACGCTGTTGGACTGTACTGGGTTACACTGGGAGGGGTCCCTAATATTTTGGTCATCTGACTCACATTCATTAAGGGTGACCAAAATATTAGGGATACCTCACATGCAATGGTCACAATGTTACACTTGATTGATGTTTGCTGTGAGCAGACATGGATGTCAAGTGCCACCTGATTGGCTGGTGCGGGCGACAATTGTAGGTTCATTTTAGCTCTTAGCAGCGGGCACCATAACTTGCGAGTCTACGGATGAGATGTTAAAGGTAATCACAAAGGTAATCCTTACAAAACGGATTATTTTCACAAAGTTTTGACCACCTAACCAGCATCGCCACCCCAAGATCCACTCCTCTGCTAGTTAACGAAGCATGTTCATAATTAATGGTGGGTTATTCTCAGCTCCAAGTGGCCTGAAAGTGGAAATCTGATCTGATCTGTGGTCTCGTTTGACGTCCTGCAGGTCACTTCATGTACGTGGACTCCATCTACGCCAAAACGTTCAAGGAGGTGGCCAAAATGGTGTCTCCCATGACAATGGTGCCCATGTCCGGCTGCCTGAGTTTCCAGTACCAGCGAAGCGAGGAGAGGGGGAACATGTTCTCCGTTTTTACCCGCGACCAGCTGGGTCAGTACCAGGAGCTGTGGAGGGCGGAGAACCAGAGCGACTGGAGCGGGTCGCCTCGGCAGTGGGTCCCTGTGCAGGTGGACCTGAAGGCGCCGTACGCTTTACAGGTCAGCGCGAACACTCGCGTCAGCTTCAGGTCCGAGTGTCACCGTCGCACAGGAGCTCTGAGGTGTTAGTGAAGCGTCCGTAGATGATGCCGGCTTGTGTCTCAGCATCTATGCAAAGCTAACAAAACAATAAAGAAAAAAAATACTCGATGAGACAAATAGTAGTGCTCAAGAAGTATGCTACATTTTTAAGAATGACTCGTGGATGGTCTGCAGTCCAAATCTAGACAGCGTCTCAGATCATTCCTGTGTTAACGTTGAATTCTTTATGCTGCGAAATATCATGTTAAACACAAAAGTCTGACTAGCGACCGACATTCACGTTTTCTTTTCGTCTTTCTAGCCTGTCACACGTTTGGTACATTCAGTTTAAATTCACTTTTTTTGTATTCTTCCTCTGTTTAAAGTTAGTTTATCGCTGTTTGCGTTAGCAGCCATGAGATTTATTGTATATCAAAAAAGAAAATCCTTGTGGTGACGAATAGAAATGTGTTGTTTTTGAAAGGGAGGAACAGAATCCAAACTGTCTTTGACATCTCAGACAGACATCTGATCATACATGCGCCGATCAGCCATAACATTATGACCACTGCATGTTTACTGTAGAAGATAATGCAACATGCAATATAATGATCGTTATTGAGACTATAGTTTGTACTGAGAGGTGTCCCTAATATTTTGGCTATCCCAATCACATCCATGAAGAACCACTGGGCAGGACCCCTCCCAGTGTGACCCAGCACAGTCCAACAGCATCACAAATTACAGGCCCAGTAACAATAATTCTAATATGTCGACACCTCTCTCACACAGACTTAATAAAAATTCGTCCTAAAACTGCTACAGGAGGGAGATTGTTTGCATTATATTCTATGGTGAACATGCAGTGGTCATAATGTTATGGCTGATGGCTGTATGTGGAATACACTGCACACCATATCTGATGCATCCTGTCACAGGAAGCCTCAGGCTTCAGCCTTTTATGGGTTGTGGCATTGCATGCAGCGAGCTCGGTTGCCTTGAGGGTTCTGTTGTCTGTTGAGTTTATGAGATATTTCATCAGCACAGAACAAAGAATCCATGAGGGAGGTGGGGGCCTCGCAGTGCCGCCTCGCTTCTTCTATTTGTGTCTCTGACGCTTTTTATTGCGGATTCTGAAGTTTGCTTTTCCTGCCTTTGAATCCGTTTTGATGTGCTTGAATCAAATGACTACAAAGGAGAAAAAAGAAAAAAAAAACCCTGCAAATAGTCGTCTCAAGTGCCTCAGCTGTTGCGCATGCTGGTGCGTGAGGGCGAGCGTCTGTCTGCCCCCGTAGGTGGTCTTTGAAGTGGCCTTCAACAGCCCGAGAGGCGGACGCGTGGCGGTGGACGACATCTCCTTCTCCTCCGAGTTCTGCAGCTCAGACACTGGTGAGCGGTCACGCGTGCACTTGCTGCGCAGGACATTCAGGCACGCGCCATCGCGTCATGATACCTTCCCCACAGAGCCGACCTTCGACCCCTCCATCGCCAACTGCGACTTTGAGTCGGGCTTCTGCCGCTACACCCAGGACCAGGTGGTGGACTCCCCGTGGAGGAGAGTGTCTGTGAAGCCCAACATATTCAGGAACGGAGACCACACAACGGGGGCAGGTAGGCGCCGGTCGGTTGCCGCTGACGTGATATCGGCTCAGGTAACTGTGGGGTCCCTGAGGGCCAAAAATTAGATTGAATCTTCAAATTTTAATAGTTTATTTCAACCCGCTGTTGATCCCAGCAGCTACCGACAAAAGGCTCTAAAACAGACCTAAACTGAAACAAACTCAGCAACCAGACAGAGTTAGCGACTTTCCGGTGATGAATGTCAAGCAGCAGATGCCGGAAACGGTGCGGCTGCGACTTGCTGATGAATTCCAGGTGTGAGCGGCGGTGACGGCGTCCGTGGCCGCGCGTGTGCGGAAGAAGGCGCCGTCTCGCAGGAAGATAAACTGCGCCTTGTCCTTTCCAGGGTCGTTCTTACTGGCTCACTCGCAGCTGGGGCCGCGCTCCGGCTACGTTAGCCGCCTGGTCGGCCCGACTCTGCCCGGCAACACCAAGTACTGCCTGAGATTTTACTTCTCCCTGCGGGGTGAGTGGCACCAGCACGCTCCAGAGTCCCCGAGTGAATCCCAGATTTATTCAGCTGGCTCACCATCCAAAAAATAAATAAATGAATAACTGTGGAAACTGCAGGCTTCAACCAGACGGAGCAGGCTCTCGCCGTGTATCTGCAGCGGAGCGGTAGCCCGGAGAAGGTCTGGACTCAGGGGGAGAAGTCCAGAGGAATCTGGATCGCGACTGACGTGACCTTCCAGACGTCGCAGCCCGCCAAGGTCAGAGGAGACGAGCATGAGGGAGGTTCGGGGGGGAGGGGGGAGAATCTTCAGGACACGTGAGGCTGAATAAATAAGGGGATGAAAGAGCAGCGAGGGGAGGTGGGAGGAATGAAGGAAGGACGGAATTAGTGCTCAAAGAAGGAGGAGAGGAGCCAGTTTAAGAGCAAAAAAAAAACCCAAAACAACTGCACAAGATGGAGGGAACACAGAAGCTCGCTGTTCATGTTCAGGACTCGATTTCTCATTACAGAGTTTGTGGTTCTGTTTTCTTTTAACGATCAACGTTTGTAAAAGCGCGCGTCCGCCGCTCCCCGTGTGTCATTGCTGCTCAGGTGGTTTTCATCAGCACCTGCAAAGGATTGTGGGACTGCGGCACAGTGGCTCTGGATGACATCAGCGTCAGCCTTGGAGACTGCGAGCTGACGGCAGGTAACAACCGCTGCATTGTCTGCGCTTTAAAAAAATACAAAACTCCTCATTCAGGCCCTTCACGGTGAATCGCTGCAGCACCACCTACAGGCAGGATGTTGTCACTTTTAATTTCAGTTGTAAAAGAACGATCTGTTAAAAAACCCCACTGACCTCATCTTTTCTCTGTATTTTTGTGAAGCATCATGATTGTGATTATTGGATTTATAATAGAAGTGAAGAAGCAAGAGTCAGAACGAACATCTTTGTGGCAAAAAAAATCAAGTTTTCTACAAACTTTCTGAGTTGCTTCCACGTGGGAGAAGTTTGTCTCAAAGGATTTCGGCAGGAATCACATGAATGTTGTGAAAGGCGGCATTTAACTTGAGGGTCCTTACGGTCATCAAGGGGAGAGTCAGTGTTACAGAGGTTTGGTGGGAGGGGCGTGCCAAAGGTGCACGGTAGTCGAGAAGAAGACCAAAGAGTGGAACGAGGTAATGAATGGCCTTAAAGGTGAGGAGCAAAATCTTGAAATCAATGAGATATTTGACAGCGAAGCTGTTGAAGGACAGGAGCGATGCGATTAATGGAGGCAGTTCTGCAGAGTTCTGGACCAGCTAGAGTTTATGAATGGACTTTATGGATGGACCAAAGAGGACGTAGTTACAGTAATCGATGCAGTGTGACCAGGGTGGGAAGGAGAATGGCGGCACTGTTGTGTGTGAGGGACGGACAGATGCCGTTTATGTTACGTAAGTTTTGTTTTTGACGTTTTTTTTGTTTTTTTCCCAGGGTCGCTTGCAGGACACTGCGACTTTGAAGCAGGTTTGTGCGGCTTCAGTCAGGACAAGCAGGGCGACGCTGCTGACTGGGAGCTGAGGAGGGGACCCACCCCGACCTCGTACACGGGGCCCAGAGGAGACCACACCTCAGGACTCGGTGAGGCTCCTCCTGCTGCCAGAAACTGAATGTTTTCATGCGCTAAGGACACAGTCATCATACAGATGTTCGTTATCTAACTCTCATCATCATCTCCTGGAGATCAGAGCCAGGTTTATCTGACCAACGCCAAATAGCCATAACGTTCTGACCATGACAGGTGAAGTGAATAACACTGATTATCTGGTTGCCATGGCGCCTGTCAGTGGGTGAGATGTATCAGGCAGCAAGTGAACATTTTGTCCTCAAAGTTGATGTTTCAGAAGCAGGAAAATGGTCAAGTTTGAGGATTTGAGCCACTCTGACAAGGACCAAACTGTGATGTCTACTGTGAACTGCGACTCCAGAACTGCAGCTCTTGTGGGGGGTTCCTGGTCTGCAGTGGTCAGGACCTATCAAATGTGGTCCAAGGAAGGAGAAACGGTGAACCGGCAACAGGGTCATGGAGGCCAAGGCTCACTGATGCAGGTGGGGGGTGAAGGCTGGCCCGTGTGGTTCTGATCCAACAGACCAGCTGCTGGAGCTCAGACTGCTGAAACAGTTGCTGCTGGTTCTGATAGAAAGGAGTCAGAACA
>CAAKHG010012405.1:0-10495 GCA_901007715.1 Dactylopterus volitans | reverse complement strand
CCCCCCCCCCCCCCCCCCCCCCCCCCCCCCCCCCCGCCCGCCTCAGCCATTAAATCACCAGAGTTGGATGAAATCAATCTAACGAGATGATTGATGGGACCCAGGACGTTCAAGTTTTTTTTTTTTTTTTGCACAGGAACTTTTGCTGAGAGTTAGCGGGAGGTCATGGCGACCCAGCGATGGTGCCGAATGCTGACAGGGAGACTTGGATTTTCCCTTGCCATGATTCATTGCTATCACAGTGCAGCGAGCGTAGCCGTGAGTCTGATGTTTCATGAGTCACTCGTGTTCCTCTTGTGTGCCGCTAACTTGCCTCGCATCCGCGTTTCAACTTTTTCCTCTCCTAGATGCCGCCTGCCTCCACAAAAGCGCCCCAAATTGATAGCTTACTTTCCTTTGAAACGTCCAAAAAAGGAAGGCAATGTTCGGAATGTGCGGCGTGCGCTTCCGGCTCATTTGCATTTCCATGAAACTGCAGGCAGAAAAGCTCCTTTTCCTGATTTGTCTGTAAGCTGATTCATATTGTTCAGAACTCTATTGCTCTGTGAGGTGTGCGCATCACTGACGGCGACAATTTTAGGTCCTGTGCTTTTGTGTCCATGGTAACCGGGAGGGAAGGTGAGGGCTATTTAGGTGTGTGTGTGTGTGTGTGTGTGTGTATGTGTGTGCGTGTGGCGGACACAGAGGGAGCAGTTGGCAGACGGTGAGCACACACAGACACATGCGCTACTCCAAAAAAAAAAAAAGAAATAATAAAACAAATCTGTGCTCGCTGCCTCCATTATCAGCAGCCATGATCACATCTCAGACTTCCTGCCGCTCCTGTTTTCCTTATCATGCTCATTCTGCGGACAGTACATGTAAATAACGAGCAGAAACAATGAGGAAATCCACCGCTGGCCTCTACACCCGCCTCCGACTGATGCCCAGCCAACTCCGAGCTGCTCCTCCTGCACTTGTCCACTTGTCTGCCGGTGGATGCAATTCCTTTGTTCAGCGAGGCGAGGTGCTGACGTCAAAAACGCCTCCTTTGTTTCAAAACGCCTCGGCTGCATTGTTTGTCTAGCATCAATTCCTCAAGCTGCCCCTGTTGCTAGGAGCAAAAAAAAAATTAGATAGAGGACAAGATTAAAAGGAGAAAAAAAAATGGTGAGCAAAACCAACAAAAAAAGAGAAGGAATACATAAAGGCATAAGGACCTGATAGCGATGTCACCTATATAATAATAGTAAACCTTTTGAGGGAGGATGCAGTTGTTTTTGGGAATGTTATTTTATCATTTTTGAACAACTCGATTGCTCATGTGTTCACAGCGACATGCTGCAACCAAGTGTTCCGGGGGGATTTCATGTCACCGCTGTAGCCTGTGCCGTATAGTTAGCTGAAAATATCTGATCAATCACACTCTAACTTCTCAATGCGGAATACTTTTTTTTTTTTTTAAGGGAGTATTGTTGCGTTTTAGATCAGCAGCCTGGGGGATGTGGACTGACGAGACCTTTAATCATCATGCGCCGAGGTCGGTCACATCCGACCGCCGCAACGAGCCAATTGCGGGGACGGCTGAAAGACAAGTGCTTCTTCATCCCCGAACGAGTCGGCTGAATGGACGCGCACCCGACTGAGCCACTTCCTTCCGCGGGATCAATAGTTCGCCTGTTCAGAGGCAGGAAGACGGGGGTTCAGAGCATTATGCTATGTTGACATATCTGAAAAAGAGCCCTCGAGTGAGATCCTGTGGCACAACACAAGGGAGTTAGTGTCGTGGGCCGTCATTGAGCTGTTTGTTTAAAGGACCGCCGAAGTAAACAGAGCAGCTGATGAGAGGAAGATGGAGGAGTCTTGGCAGGAAGGAGGCTCTCAAGGCTGGAAAAAAAAAAAAAAAAAGGGCGGAAAGGCTGAGGGCAACTGGGCCACGACCTTAACATTGATGAAGCCCGGCTGATAAGTGACTATAATTCACAGCGTGTTCGCTTCAACTGAAGGGCTTAACTGCTCTGCCGACACCTGTTCTGCTCTACAGAGGAGCCTTTCACTGAAGACAGGTGCCTTGGCGGCGAGACGCCCACTTCCCGGCTCTCCTTCCCAGCTCCCAGCTGCCGTCCTTTCAGACTTCAGACACAGATTCCTCACATGCCGGCCCATCGCCGCAGCGACCGCCCGCCACCGCGGCCGCTCAGCTGCCTGCCCCTAAATGCGACACCCACTCCGAGCAAAAATACTGCAGTCATTTATTGCCAAGCTGCATGACTGCGATGGTTAATAGACAGGCCGGTCACAGGCCTGCACCTCTCGGCGCCCCCTACAGGCCTGGAGCACTTCCGTTGTGCCGGAATGCGCGGCGCGATTTTCTCGTGCGTGTGTTTTCGGGGCTCATGCATTTTTTTTTTCCCGCTTTGCAGCATTTCCGCATTTGCAGCGTGTTTGCTGTTAATGCGCATGTTTTAGCTTTGTCGGGGCCGTCGCATGTGTTTCGAATCCGCACCGTCTACGGAGCTGCTGCTCATCCCCCCTGATGGAAGTGGTTTGGGCCGCTGAGCGACGACACGACATTAATACGGCCCAAATCAGTCTGACGCAAATTCAAGTGAAACGAGCTGGTGAAACTGCTGCACTATCAGTCAGATGGTCTTACTTCCTAATCTGCAAGTTTCAAGCGAACGCGATGAGTGCCGCGACTAATTAATCAACTGACTGATGTAATAAAATTACATCAGTCAGTAAGCAAATTGTTAATCACATACATAGCTGAAATCCCTTTAAAAGTCCTGTTTTGTCTGACCAACTGTGCAACACTGAAAGAAAATCAAAATTTTACTCAAATAAGATGAAGAAATGGGAAAGAAATTGGCATTTTTACGTGAAAAGTAACTTTTGGATTGTTATTCAATCGTTAATATGGCACCCGACACAGCTCCTCTGTTGCGATTCCTTGTAACACCCTGTTTTGGAGACTCACAAATGTTTGAGACAAATCAGAAAAATACAAGCATCCTGCTGGAATAATTACTGTGGGAGTGCGAGCATGTGTGCATGTGCGTGTGTGCATGCGCGTGTGTGCTGCTGTATGCATATGTGTAGTGGGTCTGATGGCTTTCTAGCCCATTCAGTGACCTGTGCACAGGACAAACAGATTGACGGGGTGAAGAGGAGGGAGGGGGGGGTAATTAGTACAATAGGGAGCAGAGCGCAGATGCAGCCAGACGCATAGTGGAAATGGCTTTGAGCTGCTGAGCTCAAACTGCTAACTGTGCCTCAGTTCTCCGAAATATCTGCCATTTAAACCTGAAAGGGTCATTAGCACCGGAACCATTTCATTTCTCAACTCTGGAGGGCGCGGCGGCAGCGGGAACAGGCAGAGAGCATGTATGCATTAGGATAAATGCACCTTCTCCTCAAACTGTGTCACATAGCATGCATACCCGGGCACGTGTACGCACTGGCCATGCTTCTCCAATCTGGGCCAGCTGGCGGTGATCCAGCAGCAGGGCTGAGTTTGCCGGCTCGGTCCCGGCATGCTCAGTGTGCGAGAGGGGGGGGGGGGCAAGGTGCTCTGCTACATAGCTGGAATGTTTTCCGCCTTTGTTCGGCACCAAATCCTGGGAGATTCGTCTTAAGGGACCTCTGATAGGAGGAGGCAAGTTGAGGCATGTCTATAACCGGCTTGTACGGGTGCTGCATACACGCACGACGCCGCGGCCAACCCAAATCATCAGAGCTGTCATTTAGCAGTGCTCTTATTTAAGGATGTAAAATTCATAACCAGCGGCTCACTCCTGCAGCACACCCCATATACGTGACACACACACGCACACACACACACACGCGTAAGCCAAATTTCCAATATACGCCATTGCAGCCTTTTTTTCCCAAAACATCGGTCTTAAACAAGAAAAACAGGGAAGTCAGATGATCATAAAGGTATCAAAGAAATATCAGTTTATTTGGACGCGAGAGCAGAGGTGAACTATTCCTGAAAACTGCTTCCCTTTTCAGCTTTACAGTACCACGCTGTGCTTGACGTAGTTGCATGCACATGGTTCGAAAACATGCATAACAAGTTTAACATTCCAAAAGAACCAAGACTGTAACAACAGTTATAATCACAGTCATAAAATGTGTCCAAACGTTGGTTTTACCGCGACGGAACGTGGTTTAGATTATGCGCAATCATCTGGCCACCTGCGGTTCTTGTCGTGTGGTGATTAGGTCGGAAAAAAAAAACAAAACTAATGTCGTTTCCGCATTTCCAGATCACGACACTTCACATGATCGGCACGGCATCATATCTGACAGAAATAATGGCCAAAAGTATGAAAAGAAAATTTTTGCCTCAAGTGCAGGGCAGACTGAACCTTCCTAAGTGTCTAACTGAGATCCTGTGCTAGATTCACTAGATTCTAAAATCCAAAGACTAAAGCACAAAGTCGTCTGCAATCAACAGCATCAAAAGCCCCGGCGATGACGTTCCGTGCTTCGTACGGCATGAAGTCAAACCATAAATGCTGTAATTTGACTCAGTTCACTGCAGGCGTGGAAGTTGGAGTCGCAGCATTCAGACCTCTAAAACCACAAATTGCCTTCATGTAAACTTCCACGTCGCCCTCAGCCGCGTAATGAAAAGACGCCCACGGTTCATGTGGAAGTCCACTACGGGCTAATTTCAAAGTGCGGAGAAACGAGAGAGTCAGCAAAGTTGTAATCTCGCCTGAGCCTGCGATGGCCTGCACGCCGAGCAGGGCCGCCCTGCGTACCGATCAAATAAAATCCAGCCGTTTTCAGGACTCTTTCTCCAGCCACGAATTCTGCCCGCACCAGCTGTCGCTAACAAAAACGGCTCCCGAGCGCTCAGGTGATTCGACCTGATGGTGGTGCACTCTGGTGCAATGTAGTTTTGAAGAGGGAGGAAAAGAAAAAAAAAACCCAAAAAAAACCCAACCAGCTAAGAGGTTTAAGTGCCCTCAATCGTCCGAAAGAGTAGAAGTTCATCCCGACACGAGCGCCTGCGATTGGTGTTTACATCCGCGCGAACAGCTGTCACAATACGCGTCTCGCGCCAACATCTTGACTCGGTCTATGTGCTGGCGGGACCTCTGCAGCTGTGTGCAGTGGTCAGGACGCTTTCTCTCAGCAAAGTCATCATCACAGCTGCAACGCTAAAGCCTCTCGGCTTCCTCCCTGGGGGTGTGGGGGGGTCGGGGGGGGACTCGTCACGATTACCTTATCCCGAAACAGGCCCGGCTAGCGTCTATCTCTCCCTCCCAGGAGGCGATGGCGCTCGCTGGGGAAACTTAAAGAGAACAAACGTTTCAGTGTAAATTCATAAATGATAACGATAGCGGCGCTGAGCGAAGCGGGCCCCCCCCCCCCCCTCCCCGCCCTCCCGCCCGCATGCCGGTGCGCCCGTGAGATCGAAAAGACTCCAGACTTATTCTGCTTCACTTGCAGTTTGTTTTCCTTAGTCAAAACCATAGTGGGAAAGTAGACTTTGTGTTCATGGGGTTTGTAAATGAAGGTCACAATGGCTCGTGTCATTTTTGTCATGGTGTTGGTCAGGAAAACATGTAATGTGCGAGTACTGTTTTATAGTTAGCCCTCTTTGGTGCCTCTGCAGAGTGAGAACATATAAGTTTGAGGAAAAAGTTCTGGGTTGAAGTTTTAAGTTCATTCCTTCAGGCCCGCCTGTCCAAACATGGGCAACTGCTGGCCGTCAGACGTCAACATCCATTTCCTTAAACCCACTAAACACTGTAGGTTGGGGGTCCTTTCCTGTGTTGATTTGGATCAGATTCTCAGACTTGCACTTTCAGCTCGGCGCGGTGGCTTTGATATGTATCCGCATTCAAATGGCAGCCTTTAGTGAAGTGCTGAAACGAGCCAGACACGCAGTGATTGTTGGGTGGTTGATGAAAACGCTCAGACGGAAACCAACAAGAAGGCCGTCTTCTGAACACTCCGCTCCAGACGGGCTTGGTGTGAATGGGACATGAAGGAGGTTCATTTCTACTCCAGTAATGGTTGTAAAGTGCCTGACGCGGCTGCAAGTGAGCGCCCACTTCAAAGGGGATCAGCAACTTCTCATATCATCATTAGTTTCAAAGTCCGCCGGTGTGATAACGTGTGAAGTCCAGGAACGTTCAGCAACTTTTTTCGGCTCATGGTTGCTGGAATGAGAGGAAGGAGTGGGTGGCTGAGCTTCCACAGCAGCTGGTGCTTGGTTCTTGACCGTGCATCCTAGAAGGTATACTTACATAAACCAACGATACAGACGGCACATCACACTGACTGCTCTCTTGCCTGCTGGATCTTGCAGCACTCATTCAGCTCTCCCGCTGTGCACCGATGTGCGAAAATTTACTGGGAGGCTTCCAGCTCCGTTAGGCCCCCCCCCTCCCAAGTTCATCAGCTGAAAGCAGCTTCGCGGCGCAGCTTTAAGAGGCCTTCACAGAACCCCCAAGTGCAAGAGCGGAGGTCTGAGGGTCTTTCACTCAGCTGAACAGAACGTCTCTCTGTGCAGCTTCACTGACCGCCGTTGTCACCGGAGGAGGGATGGGGACAGCAGAGTCCACCAAACTCTCCGGATCTGAACCCCCAGATGCCTATGCAGCCCTCGGACACCTGCGGGGGGACAGTGAATGTCCCTGTGACGGGCCGGCGACGGTGGCGAACACTCGGGCATTCATCAGCCATCCATGGCACCGGTCCCATTCAGATACAGCTACCCACTGAGACACAAAGCCACAGCTGCCCCAAACACACACACTGGGCACCAATGCAGCATATAGCTCCATTTAGGTCTTCGAGGAATGCCCATTAACCAGCCAAAGCGCCTCATACAGCCCGTGGATTGAATTCATCGTGCGTTTCAAGTCAGGGAATCTCGCTAGATTACCACGTGTTGATGGAGCTGAACGCATCTAAGATGACCTCCATCTTTTAATTTTTTGGTTCCCTTAATGGGACCAGCCATTTTAAAAGGGGGTTTATTGCTGTCATTTGCACGGATTAACCAAGCGAGATGCGCCGAGTTACCCGGCGAGCTTAAGCCATGTTAGTAGGTGGATTGATGCCGTCAGCGGTACCTTAACTTACCATACAGACACGAAGACGCTGTCACCAGTCAGAGGGATTTTTTTTCCCACAAAGCTTGTTTTTCTTAAGGATTTACAACTGACTTCTAAAGCATTAGTAAGCCATTTATTAATGTGTGAACCCTGTGAACTTTTGGGGAGCCTTTATGAAAAGAGACTTATCAAGACGTGGTGCCAGTTTTTTTTTGTTTTTTTTCTTTTTTTCTACAAAACTACACCCACATATGCTGATAAGACAGACAGCTGCGGTTGGAAAAAGAACATCAGACATGAGCGCGAGGCGGCGAGCAGAAGCGCAGATCCTGCTGGTGACTGTGCATCAGGGCACTCGGGGCATAAAACTGTGGGAGAGCTGCTGCAGAAGTTAAAGACAAAAAAACAAAACAGGAGCATCACCTCCATCCATGAGAGGAAAGGAGAAAAAAAAAACAAAAAACAAAAAACACAGAGAGGAAGCGCCATGAATCACAGCCAATTCAAAGGAAAAAAAAAACGCCACACTTGCTTTTGGACAATGAATAATTGAGCTGTGAAAATTTCCCTTATTAACCCACGTTGGAGTTCCTCGTGACTCCGGGTAAGTCAGCGTTCGCGCTGCGACTGCACGGGTGCCTGTAGGAAGGAGCTCGGGAGCCGAGCAAGCCAATTACACCCCTGTCAAGAGCGTGGCACAGTGCTGCATCATCCTCACAGAGGCACCACTGTCACACTGAGCGGCATTACTCTGCCTCAGTAGACCCAAGACTGATGAGCCGTGAGGCCTGTCATGTGTGGCGCGGCCATAAGCCCTCCTTAGCCCTCACACGATGGAGGGAAAAGTGCTGCATGCCGTCAAGCGCTCACGCTCCTTTATTAAAGAGGCAGCGTTCTTATTGTTGCTAGAACAAAAGGCCTGCCCTAATCAGCACGCACGGAAATTGCTGAAGCATGTGACTCGTGTCTGACTGCGGCGAGTGTCGAGGCTGCGGGGTGGGTGGGGTTTGGGGGCCGGACGGCTTTTACCCCATGATGCTCCCTTGAAGCCGGGGCGGCCTCCAAGACTGCGGCTGTGTTGCTGAGCATTTACTCGTTCCTCCTGGGGCGGAAACACGGGCCATTAGAGTCACATGCTAACATGCCTCTGGACACAGAGGTACACACCAGCTCTGTTCAGCGCCGAGTTGTGGTGAAGTGAGAACAATTCATGCGTTTCCTCGAGTGCCTCTCGGGGACGTTACGCTTTATTTTGATACCCTTTGAAGGGAAAAATACAGGATTAGCTATTTTTAGCAATACGCGGTGTGACTGCGTTATTGAGCGTTTTAATTCGGCGATAACCATTTCTGGGGAAAGGGCGATTAACGCGGAGGCAACGCCGAGCATCATAGCGCTGCCGAATGGCTTGTGGCAACAAAGCAGCTCAGGAGACGGTGGCGGAGCTGCCAGTGCAAAAGTGGGCAGATTCAACTGGCAAGCCTGGGCTAGATGTTGCGCAGCCTCCAATAATTGCAGCCTCGTCGTACAGCCTGGTTGCACAATGGCTCGAGCATTATCTAACTAATGTCTGACAGCCCCAATAAACTTGAACCCTCGTTACAAAAAAGGATCCATGCGCTGTCCCGGAGAGCTGGACTGACCTGAACTGGCACACTCCGTTAATTAGAGAGGTGACGATGCAGCCAGTCAGCTGCGGCTTTGTTTCCGCGGGCAAGAGCGGCGGAGGCCCGAGGAGCCGCCGCAGCACCACCGTCTGCCGACGCGAAAGTTTATCTGCGCTTCATTCTTAAGAGATCTGAATCGGAAAGCAACAGCTGAGGTGAGCCGAGGTGAGTTTGGGGATTCGCCGGGAGACAATGAGATCATCCGCAGACGATCGTTATCGGCCTCTTAATGGTCAATAAAACGTCGGTCCAAAACCCCCAAAATACTGAGTTTTGCTAACCAATAAAAGGCAGCAGATCCTGAAATGAAGCTAAACAATTAAAGGCTAATCTAAATGCTAATCTGCAGATTAATTTCATGTTGATTGCTTCAGCTCTGAGTCGCAAAAGCCGATGCCAGAATCCAACATATGAGGAGGTCGGGCACAGTTTTTTTTTCGTATGAACCCTTCATATGACACTTCACAAGTTGTTATTCAAATCTTTATAAACGCGTCAAACATCTGAGGCTACAGACAACCACAAATGCTGGGATGCCTAATTGTGGAAAATACAACCGGCTGGCGTTGATCATAACCCACTTATTGATTCATGGGCGTTCAAGGACTTGTCATTTTTTTTGAATAAGTCATTGCATTTGCAGTCCGAAATGTTTCTAATACATCTTAAGGAATTTCAATCAGCAAGTCGGCGGCCGGCGGTGTCAACGAGCTGTTAAGAAATATATTTTGGCATAGATCTTTTGCGGGCCTTTTCAAATTAAAACCAACTGAGATGAAACCCAATAGCCCAAACCTGCCATGTCAGTGGATTATGTGTAATTGTACACGTTCTAATGCAAAACTGCTACAACTTATAACTCCTTTGTGAAGGCTGCACTGTTGGAGTGTGGCACCGACGGGGGGGAACTTATTGCATGAAACAAAAAGGCATATGGATGACTGAGATGCTAAATATTCAAGTCATACAGAGCAGATGGGGAGATCGCATGAGCGGCCGGTGCACCTGCTCCGGCATCCCCACACACACACACACACACACACACGGCAGAGTTACTCACCGAGAAAAACTTTCAGAAGCTGGGTGACGTTTGTTAAAAGTCAGTCAGTCCGGGGGAGTGAAAGGACGATAAACTGGAGGACGAGCGCGGAGGCAGGCGGGACGAGGCAGACAAAGCGGCGGGCAAAAAAACTCATTGATCAGCAGAGAGCGCCGCTCCTCCCTCGCCCTCTTTGTTCAGCCGAGTTTCTGCTTTTCAACCGCGCGCAATTTGCTGCCGTTTAGTAACCCGGAGGAGGCTTCCTGATGACTCACGGCGCACAATTCACGGCATTAATTCGAATCTCCCGTCAACCACTGAAGTATTCATCTGCCATAGGAAGGCTGACGGAACAATGACTGGATAGATAACATTCCTCTCGCTTAACAGGAAGTGCAGTTTTCAAAGAATTCATATAACGCTATTTGCTGGTGACTTTTCCCTCAAAGTGTCTGCGGCTTTCATCAAATAAAACTGGAGATTTTTTTTTTAATGTAAGCTCCCTTGTATAGTATATATATATATACACACACACGCACGCACACTGCAGACCAGTGCGGAACTCACAAAACAAGCCAGAACATCTTTACAAGCTGCTATACTGAATTCAACAGTTAAAATGCCATATTTAACTCTATCTGGGAGCTTTGAGGTGAAACAGTGCGGTTTGGAGCTTTTCTAGAGACGGCGGGCGGCTGCAACAATAGAGTTTGCACGCACATACA
>CAAKHG010012401.1:0-15621 GCA_901007715.1 Dactylopterus volitans | reverse complement strand
TTGCTATTGACGGCTGCATTGATGGATTTAGTCGCCACGCAATGTTCTCATTATTAACGAGAAAAAAAGTCGTTATTAACCTGACTGCTAACTACACTCTCGCATTCTCCTTTCAACCTCCTCTCGTTTTACGTTGAGCAGCGACTTTTTTCTCATTAATAATGACTTTTTTCCTCATTAATAATGACTTTTTTCTCGTTAATAATGACTTTTTTCTTGTTAATAATGACTTTTTTCTCATTAATACTGACTTTTTTTCTCGAAGTAAAATAAAATAAAAAAAAAATCTCAATGTGGCCCTAATCCTCCGTCGTAATCAGGCACTTTTTTGTGAAACTGTCTCAACTTGCCTTTTAATGTGGTTTTGAAATCTCTAACAGGAAGTATCATGTGTGTGTGGAATGCTGACTATCATTTTAGCTCACTGCTAAACAGCCATGACTGTAATACGCACGGAATACTGCAGGTATCAACCAAATAGCACTCCAGCTAGTCTTTTTTTTTTTTTTTTTTTTTGCTTTGTCTTGCAGCGTCCTCCTCGCTAAATATGCCCGGTTGAGGTTCTTTGTAAAGTATAAAGTGAACAGCCACCGTGAGCGTGCAAATTTCACTGCCCTGTTTAGGAGTTAAAGTAGCAGCCTCTCACCCGCAGATCTCCTCTGAAAAGCGAAGCGTGGCAGCTCCGGCCGGCTCCGCCCGTCACTCAGCTCACAAGCTCCTGTTAAGTCAACTCGCGTCTTTTTTTTTTTTTTTGCCAGTTAAGCAATTTAAATATGAAGCTGCAGCTGGAGGAAGTGGCCGGTTTACAGTCGCAGTGACCTACTACACCATTTTTTTTTCCCCCCGTGGATGTTGCCATGGAAACCCAGCTCCTTCAGTCTATATTTATGGCAAAGACTGTGAGCTCAGTCACCATTTGTGATGTGGGCATTTATGTTATTGGCATTCACGCAGACTTTCAAGGTTATTTTGAAGCAACATCGGGAGTTGTATTAGAAATGGTGTGTGATTCAAGTCCGTCCTATTAGACAGAACTTAACTGCACTGGAAAAAGTATTTGTTTGTTATCGTTATATTACCTGAGGTTAACGGCAATTTACAGCAAGTCACAGTATGCAATGTACTAAGAATGTGTGATGTGCAATGTACGATTTTTGATTGACAGTGCCTTGTTGACATGACATTGTATTCTGACAAAATGAAATGACTTGAGAGTTGTCTTTTTTTAATTATTTATTCAGATAAATAGAGAGAGAGAAAGAGAGAGAGAGAGAAATGACTTTATTAATCCCCAAGAGAAAATCCTGTTGTGTCATACAAAAGGCGACGACCCTTCACAAAACCAGCTTGGTCAGGGTGAAGCAGGGAAGCCATACAGGAGTCTGACCTTCTTGAGAGAACTTTAGAGTTTGAGGTCGGTGTTTAAGATGGATTGGGGGGGATCGCTAGAACATTCAGTTGGGTCCTTGCGTTTTTTTCGTCTGGTTTTTTTTTTTTTTTTCAGATGAAGAAAAACTCAGCATGTGCAGTAGTTGGACACCTGAGCTCAGCCCGCGCAGAGGTTAAGAAGCAGCGGTAGCCTGGGCGTTGTGTGTTTTTTAAGAGCACAGGAGAGACGGAAAAGGAGTCGATGCGGTGATGAGAAGGGCGAGCAGAAAAATAGGTGTGATCCTTGCTTGAAGGATTTTAACAGACGCCAAGCATCAATCATGGTCAGGTCTTTTAGAAAAGCTGTAATATATGAGGATGCTGGTTTCCGGAAGGTTGAGTCATGTCTTGGAAGCATCTAGAATGGGCTCAGTTATCAGATTAAAATCTCCAGCCAAAGTCAAAATGGAGTCTGAGAAATCCAGCAATATTGACTTAATACTGTTAAAGAAGTTGAAATTAAATGCATTTGGAGCACAGATAGATGCTAAACTGAAACTTGGAGCCATTTCATGTGATAACAACGTAGCAAAAATCTAATCTCCTTCTGGCCACTGTCAAGGCACCCTTGGTTTTATTTGGAGCGGAAGAGAAAGAAATCACTGTAAGGAAAAAAAAAAAAGAATCTGAAATGTATTAACATCTATAAATATTATAGACACGTGATCCTTTTTTTACCGGCGAGTTTAGGCCAAGAGCATTCAAAGTCAAAAAAGCTTAATGAGGTCATCTTTTACCGAAGCAAAGAGGAGTTGCAGTGCTCTAACAGGTAGTAACGGGCCGTGTATATGAAGAGCAATGCTGAAAAACGTTTATGAAACGCAGGGCGACAACAAACAAGATGAAGGCATCAACACTAACGGGTGCGAGCAGACTAGGGGAGAAAAACAAGCCATGTGTCCGCGTATAAATCACTGCATAACAAATAACATGATGCAGCCAGTGTGCCAGGGGAGAAGCCTACAGCACCCCTGCAAAGTAATTGGCAGCAAGAAGCCTCATAAGGGACCTCGAGTATCTGACCCTGGCAAAGGAAGCTCAGTCCCAGCTGGCTTTGTCTAATGCGCTGTTGCTCCCGAAAAAGGTAATCAAGGCAACAGAGGCTACTTGCATTGCATCAGTTTAATCAATAAATCAATACATCTATCACCATCTGTCCATTCGTGGAGCGGGTAGCCAAAAAACAAGAAAACTGGAAACAGGCATAAATATTAGACACCGAAAACCAAATATGTGGCCCACGTAGACACCCTCTTAAATAAATTGTCATTATTATTCCACCTCGCATCCTCCCCCCCGACTACTCTCTCTCCCCATTTCTTCCCCTCTACCCCTAAACCACACGCCTCAAATTAAGAAAAAAGGTTCACAACAGCCACATAAGAAAAAGGAGAGGAAAAAAATAAAATAAAAAATCACTACGTAGATATATGAAAGAAGAGGGAGGGAAGGAGAGCGATAAAACAGAGAGAAGAAAAGAAAGAAAGAGGGAGACAAAAAGACACCTGACTGAGAGCTGCGCCCAGGTTTATTCTACTTAAACCATAGAGAGCAAAGGGGGCGGCGGTGTTGTGTGTGTGTGTGTGTGTCCATCCGGATCAGCAGAGGACCTGAAAGCAGATCAGGATTAATGATCCTCCAGGAACTCTTGGACTTCCTCTGGTTCGGCGGGGATAAAGTTGTCACTATTTAGGCTAACTTTCAGTCTGGCGGGGCACAACAGAAAGTTTTCAATACCCTTCTTGCGCGATCGCGTCATGGTGGCCTCGGAAAAGGCCCGTCTGCGGTCGGCGGTGCAGGGCGAGTGATCCGCAAACCGGAGCAGCTTGTGCCCACCGTGGGGGAGCCAAGATGCGGCTTTTCTGTCGTAGCGCAGCATCTTGAAAAAAACGACGGGTCTAGGCCGGCCTTTGTCTGTCGCTGATTTGGAGCAAATCCCACGGGTCCCCTCGAGGCCAGTTCAGGGAGCCATATGGGAAGTCGGCGCTGAATGAACCCAATAAAATCTTCTTCTCCCTCAGGTAAGGAGGCAAATCTCGGGTTGGATCTGCGGTTGCAGTCCTCCTGTGTCGCTGGCTGACCCTCAAGAGATTTAACGATTTAAATGAATCATATCGGTTCTATCTGAGAGCAGCTTCAGAGAACCAAGAGAGAATAACCGTCATTCTCCATCCGTGACACAGTAGTTTCGGGGTTGTTAGTGTCTGACCGGATCTGATCAGTTTGCATTTTTTTTTTTTTTTTTTTATCATCCTGAGATGAAGATGGAGAACATGCAGCGGGATCCGTCATTTGGTTGTTCCAACCGGCATCGGGACAGAGGTTGCGAACACCGTGGAAACTGGTAAACGGAGTTGCGAGCGAGCGAGCTATCCTGCTCAGTGACCCAGATCTGTCTTTCCAATAAAATAAAGTTGAATAGAGTAAAAAAACAAAACCAAAAAAACAATTAAGTATGGTTAGAAGGTGTGAACTGTGTTTGGGTGTGGTTCTGAACTAGTCCAGAGCAGCAATCTCCCGCCTGGCAGAGCGACAGGAGTTACTCAGCTCCGTGTTCTGTGGAAGGTGCAGGGCGTTGTCATCATTTTCCTGGACAGTCTTCTGCCCTCCTCTGCGGTGGCGAGCTCGACGCCGCGCCGCGGAGCATTTCGCTGCAGACACTCGAGGACCTGAGCTTCCTCAGGAAGTGGCGGCGGTTTGGTCTGTGGACGTGAGCAGGAAGGGAGGGGCCCTGATGAGCCCTGATGTAGCGCCGCTCCCGCCGTGCCCGAGTGGTATCCCCGTCAAATTGCGGTCTGCCGGTCATGCAGGAAGCGGATCAAGGGGGTCTCTACCGGCAAGCCCCTCAGGAACTGTCACAACACATTGCCATGTGTCACTGAATAAGACGGCGCTGTTAATAGTGCTATATCCAACAAATTTATTCTTTGGTGACCCGCCCCACACAGCCCGCCAATGAAGTGAGCTTTCCTTGACCCGACCCGACCCCACCCGCGGGTAACGGGTCGGCCCTCCGCATCACTCGCGTCTTCCACAGCAGAGGTTCTCCCCGGAGGTTGAAGAGGTGCCCAGGCAACCCTGCAGCGGTTAGCGGTTAGCCCAGGTTAGCGGAGACGCGCGGACCAGTGTGGGGAGAGTCGGGTGCGGCGGTTCACGGTGGTGAATGTCAGAGGGGTTGAGGGAGATGATGGCAGCAGGGGGGCGTGGAGGCGGAGGAGTCCACACTGCTTGAGGGGTTAGTGTGGGACGACGCGATGGGGGCTGCGGGTCCCAGCCGGCGCTCAGAGCTGATGAAAAACCGGTTTAGCTCATGAGCCCGCTGCACACCCCCCTACGCTTGACTCGTTCCCTTTCAGCTTCTCCTCTCGTTTGTTCCTTTAAGAATCTTTGCACTCTTGCAGCCTCGGCTTGAATTGTTCCCGAATGTGCTCGAGTTGGGAACTGTCCCGACCTTAAAGGCCCCCTTTTTTTTCTCATTTAGTAAGGCATTTAAACAACTGGTAATCCATGGATTACCAGTGTAGTCCAGTGTAGATTGTAGTCGACTTTCTTTCTCGGGATGGAGAGGCCGATGTCGCCAGAGACGCAGTCTGCCAATCCTCGCCATGCAGTTCATGCTGCACTCCCCAGCCAATGGCTTCCATAGCAACGTGTGGCGCTGTGAGACCATTTCCTCACCGTGTTCGTCGTCCCTGGCGGCCGCTGGACAGCTGGCGCGTCTTCGCCTCACCAGTGAACCAAAAGCGAAATTTGCACAAAAAAAAAGTCAGGTTCATTCCTGGCTGGTTTAAAGTAGGTGCCAAGTTCAGGTCTCATGCAGGTTCTCTACCTCTTAAACTCAACTCACATGGCCATCGTGGACGGAAAAGCAAACAGTTTTTAGAAAGGGTCTGGCTATGAGCCCCCTTGTCTTAAATCCGGAGACACCGCTGGATACTTCAATCCTAATTTTGAGCTAAAAATGGAGAGCACTTGTGATCGTCTTTAAGCATTGATATTAAGTGTTTTTTTCCCCATTCTCCTATATGTTGTCTTTTAATAATACTTTGACTTCAATGCTCACTTGAACATAAATTAAGCATGTGAGATCAGCTAGCGCGGATCTTAAGAGAAACATTCTTGAATTATATACCTCTATGTTATTCTTATATGTGGATTGTTCATATAGTATTCAGACTGTGAGGCCCCTCTTATCAAACCCGTCAGTCACTTTAAGTACTTCCAGATGTTCAACACCTTAAACAGGATGTTTGTGGAGAAGTTCTTTGTCTATCTTGTGTGTGCATGGGACAAGAAGAACCGAGCTCGCGCATTAAAGTACTTTGAACATCTTTGAAGTTTGGACCATCTTATCTTGGGGAGCAGACCCATGAACGTCTTTATATCAAGCATGAAATCCTCGAGTGCTACGCTGGCCTGGCGCAACACACAGCAACGCGCTTGTGGAGATCCATTTGATGACATGAAATGAAGAGCACCGCAGACTTCGATCCTTCGCACATAGTAGCAGCTGAAATCAGTAACATTCGTGGCAGTTAATGTGAACTCCGACCCGTTTGCTGAAACGTCAAAACCGCTTCTGCAGCACAAGTTGAGTCAGTCGTAATTTCCTCTCAACACAGCAGTAAAATGTAAAATTTAAAAGAACCGGACAAGGCAGAGGAGCCTTATATTCGGACAAGAAAGTGGAGCTGGGAAGGATATGTGTTTTTATTTGTCTATTCTGATTGGCAGGTTGCCATGGGCGCGGCTGGAGCCAAACCCTAAAGAATACCCTATTTTTATCATCTATTCTAAGTGGAGCTTTAGTACGCGAAAGACCATCCATCATGCTGTATTGAAGAAGACTCAAAACTTGTGATTAAGAATATTAAATCATTTGAAAAATGGTCGCTGGTGAGAGGCAGGTCCATCTTTTAATATAGTTCTTTATGATCAGACTGCTTTTTGCAGCCACTTTTTGCTGGTTTGAGGCCTTGCACACTGGCTTCGATCTAATGAAGTATTTTGCGAGTTGCGGGTTCCGGGGGAACTCTTAGAACAAACCAAGCACACAGGTCGACAGGAGAGAACCGGATCATCCCACAGCGGAACAGATCTGTTCAGTGTTTATTGTCGTTTTGTGGCAGCTGCTCTTAGCCGTGTGCCGCGAGTTATTAAGCTTCAAACTTTTCAGAGCCAACCTCAATACTGGAAATTCATAGACACCACAGATATACAAAGTATTTAGATTTAATTTAGAATGCAAAATTGCAAAGGTTTATGCTTTCATTTGATTCACTGATGTCAAATGTAACTGTTTTTAAGTGCCTCCTTGTTTACTAGAACACACACCTGTGAAAATGAATGACCAGTGTGCACAGCACTGCACATATATCACATCCGCATCGAGCCATTCTTTGATTTTATTTCCATTAGAAAAGAGAAGCACATTAACCAACAAATGAAAACACGTTAATTTTAACATGCATTTCTGGGTGACAGCCTTTAAAATATAAAATCATTTCAGAATACAAAAATAAATAATGGAATTTGTTATATAGTATTTAGAAATGATTTCTGTAATCTATACTCAACAGCTATACTTCATTGTGTTTATCTTGACTGTACCTTAACATATAAATATATGTATATATATATATATAAAAAGACAGCAATACATAGCATCAGGTTCATATGATTGAAACTGACCCCTTAAAACAATGTTTGGCCCCAATATGTGACAGAGGAATGCACAGATCCTTTACTCATAAACCCTGCGATGGCCCGCGCGTCCGAGCGCCGAACCTAGCGCACAAAAGTATCAACTCATCTGTGAAATACTGTTTGGAAGCCCTAACAGGCCACGCTATCGGGCAGAAGCGGCCTCGGCAGACACGAGCGGTTCTTACAGGACGCGGCGGATTTCTGATGCCTAGAGTTCTACTGAAAGCTTGTCTGACGGGACAAAACCGGGGAAAAAGAAGGGATGAAAAAGTATTTTGAAATCTTGATTTTTTTTTTCCTTTTTTTTTTGTCTATACCTCTCTGTTCCTGGTTGATGTCATTAACGTAAACGACAATCAAGAGCAGCAGGTACGGGTCGCACCTGGCTCTTTTCTCTCTTCACCGCTCGCGTCAACTTCTAACAGATTCCAACTTGGTCTTTTTTTTTTTTTTTGCATCTGTCATGACTAAGAATGCTGACTCACCGTAGCTCGTAGTCTTGTGGTCAAGTGGTCCACAGAGGTGCTGAGAGCAGCAGTGACAGAGCAGCCAGTCATGTGTCCTTAGCTGCTATTGCTGCTTACTGGGGCTTCAAAAATAAAGCTTATGACTGCATCACGATCGGAGACCTCTTGCATGACATCTGTCTGGGGTTGCAACTTTCCATGGGAATTAACAGAAATATATGGGATTTAATGGGAATGAACTGGAAGTTTACAAAACTGAAGGTTGGCCCTTAACAGGGAATCTAAATATAGTGGGACAAACATATTGTCACATAACTTTGGCTAAAGCAACCAGACTTGAAGCAAGTACACATGTCTCAAGTGCTATTTCTCAATCACATGCACTTAGCACACTGCTTATTGCAGGGCTATTGAGGCCACGCCCCCTACATAAACAGTGCATCCCTCCATCGCACACATGGATCACCTCTAGCGCCGTGGAGTGTTGAGGCCACATTTTTGAGCCAAAAGCATGAGCCTCCTGAAGCCACACATCTTAGCCTGATAAAATTATGATGTGCACATATTTGATCTAGGGTGTTAATGTTTAACTTGCAAATATTGAATGAATATGCAGAAACTGGACCTGAGACGCTGGAGGGGCGAGGCCTTTTTTTCCATGTTGAATGGGACTTCTTTTGTAGGGAGGAGGGCTCCTTGGGTGTATCATTTTACTTTTTGATTGTGGGGAGGGAAGGGGATGAGTAATATTTTACTCAGCATTCATGTTTTTGTTTGATGTTGTACTCACAAATAAATCTGTTGAAATGTCATGTTTTTGATTGTATTATTTTGCATGTCCACTTGTGACAAAACCAACTATATATAATGTTTATGTTTGGATATGATGCAGTTTTTTTTAAGTATCCAAAATTTCCAGTTAATTCTCATAAATTCCCATGGAAAATATCCAAATTGGAATATTTCCAAAATTCCCCATCTTAACATCCTCTGGATTTTTAATCGTTCGCCCCTTTGCAAACCTACAGCTATCTATCTATCTATCTACAACGCAAAAATGGAAAGTGCTTGATTCTTACAAGTAACAGTACGTGTTTGGCAAATCCAGCTTGAGGTGTCAGTGAACACACACCTGCCTCACACACGCACACACGCACACACACAAAAGCAAACAGGCATTCGAAACAAAAACAAAACAAAACAAAAAAAAAACAAGTTTGTGAGTACAAACAAAACATTGTTTTACATTTGAGCATCTGTGGTTCCATACAGAGTGACTGATACATGGCTTACTTCCTCAAGAGTCAACTTTGCCGTATGTCCCTTCCGGCGGTCGGTAGCACTTGGGAAAGGCCATCAGCTGCAACATGTTGAAGGCATATTTCCTGCATCTAATATTCTTTTCAACGTTCTCAATCCGACATCCTTCTCTGACAATCAAATAAGGAGGCGAGGAGGAATGAGGGGAGAAAAAAAGGAAAACAAAGAGTGAACATGAGTGAGTTTTTAAAGTTGTCATGTCTAATGCTTGTTAATACTGTATGTTGCAATGATGGACACAGGCTCTTAAAGCAGGTATCTTCACCCAAAATACATTTGTAATTAATATGCTGAATTATGGATTTAATTATGTCATCATGCCAGAAAAAAAAGCTAAACATACGCAGATTTTCGCAGTAAGTTTGATTATACAAGCCACTTTACGTACCACCTCGTGGCTAAGAAGCAGGTGGGGGACAAACTAGACACATAATAAGGCAGCTCATAATTGAAACAATTCCAGTGTTGCCAGGTGTGAGATGATTATTCTGTTTGTAGTACAATTAAAAGCCGTGTATGAAGGGCGATTCCGAGACCCAAATGTATTTTCCCCCCCATGTCACTAAAGTTGTATGGAGCATCTTTGAAACCAGCCTGATACCTTGACAAGTTTTGTCGTTTTATTCCAGAATATGCATAAGTGAGCTGCCACAAGTGGGGCACGGTTGAGTTCATCGGCAAACACAAACTGAAAGCCACTCACCTCAAATACAATCAAGACAACTTCAGCACATGAGACTGACGGCTAAACTGTGCGACTACTGGGCAAGAAAATGCTTTTCTTTGTGATTTTATTTTATTTTGGCTAAATAAAACTTAAGGGATCCAAGTAAAGAAAGAAGGCATCAAAGAGTTATTGATACGAATTGGCAAAGAATCGGATGTGCACGTAAATGGATATAGAGGTATGTCGGGTTAATGACGAAAACAACTGGATGAAGCATGTTGCCTCCACTAAAAAAGAAACACCAATTCTAAAGTTAAATGACAGTAATTATGTGGCACAAAGGAAGGCCTGAAAATAAAGATCTAGAGTAAAATGACATTAGTTTACACACACGCACGTGCGCACACACACACGCACACTCGCCTGGACTGTAAATATCCTGGAGTTTAACACATTATTGACCTCTGATGAAGGTGAATGATTTTTGATTAAGATTTTGAGAATAAAGCTTCGCCAGCTGCAGTTGTTTCCGGCGGTGTTTACGGAGCGTCTCTAGAAATTTTTGACATTTGTGTATTTGCCGGCATTTTAGATGTCTCTGTGCGCTTTTTTTGTTGCAGCGTTTGGTTTCCCTGAGTGAACGCGTTCATTATTAAAGAGGCCAAGATGTTCTCTTTATTTACTGGCGTTGTCAGAAGCAGCGTCCCCCTCTTGCAGTTCCAGACATGAGAAAGCCTTTGAAGAGCTATGTACTCTACTTGTGTATAAAAAAAAAGAGGCTAAAAACAATAAATAAGTTGCTTGATGACAAATTAGCCGTTTTAAACACTGCATATACTGTAATTATATATATCTTAATATCAGCTGTACATGAATTTGCAGAGGATAATTGTGGCGGATGTCCCATCCACATGTGTTCACATGTTTTTAAGGAATAATATTCCTAATATTAAAAAATATATATATATATTTTGATTCTTTAGTTGCACATATCATACGGTAGCCTAGTTAAATTCATCTTTCAAATAAAATCATCTTTTTCATTTCATACCGCAAGCTGAAGAATAAGCCTGGCAGGTTTACATTACCATGTCATGCTAGCAGCGCCTGTATCTGAGGCTTGGGTGAATGCATAGGCACAGTGGCGCGTGGAGCTAAGCGCTAACAGCATGTTATGATACGCAGGTGTAATATGCGAATGGTTTAGTGAGTGTGGCTTGCGGACAAAAAATTTGCCAATTTGCACCAAAGTGAAGCTGTTAGACGTGTGGCCATATTGCAAAGCAGAGAAGAAGACGAGTGAACATTTTTAACTAATTATGGCCCTCAAGGAAAAAGTCAGTCACCTGAAGTTCTGAAACTCATCCCGTGGACAAAATGAAGGTTTGTAACAAACTGCATGGAAATCCACTTGTAGCTGTTGAGATATTTAAACAAACCTGGTCGACTGACTTTGACCGTCAATGCCAAAAAGTACAGCCATTCCGCTAAAATGGCTAATTGCTAACTTGAAATACTCAACAATTGTGCACATTGCTCCTGTCTGAGCAGCACTGGAAAGCAGGCTTGCACAACATACAGTTTCATGAACTGATAAATTATCAGCTAATGTGTAATTTATGAATAGTTATTAGATACGACGATAATAAAACAATAGCCGAAAAGATGGCAGTTATGCATGCTTAAGCTTCACTTGAAATTACAACGGGGGGGGAAAAAAAAAAAGCTGTGGTCTCAATCGTGACGTTTACCGCTGCGCCGCGCTGTCGTCGGTGTTGGCGTCGCCGATGTTTCGCCAAAGTGTCTCTAGTTTAACCCCTTTCAGACAAAGACGCACGACTGCGGCTATTTCAGAGCATTTCACCATCGTTCTGGGAGACAAACTCACCAAACTCTGTAACCAGAAGCAACGGTTTCACTTGTGAGTGTAACCTACTGTTTCTTAAAATCATCACTGCGTGTGAGTGACGCACACACATGAAATTCTACAGCAAAAACCCACCATCCCAGCGTTATATAGTTATATGCTCGAAACTCTGCAGTTCCTTTTGCCGCGAATTAAAATGTATCTTACATTTCAGTTGTATCATCATCTGTAAAATCGCAACAATGCTAATGCAACTGCTTCTCGAGACTATTGATTTAATGCAAGACAGATGAGAAAATGATAGAATGAATGCATTCATTCTGATATCAGTTTGTTTTATATTTCCTCTTAAATGACCAACGAGGAGAACCATAAGAGAACAGATGAAGTAGCTTCCAGTATCGGCCTTTAGTGTAAAATGCTGTTAGGAATTAGGAAAGTGGAAAGTTTTGAGACATGAAACTGATGATTTTCTTATGTTAACAACAACGATGTCAGTTACACTTGTGAAAGGTATGAAGCGTTGAATAGAATATCGGTTATCTTATCGTCAGCCACAGCGGTTATCGGTACCCGCTGACAGAAAGACTTATTGTGCATCATTACTGAGAAGTCAAGAAACCTCGCTGTCTTACAAAATGCTTAACCCATAGAAATAAAAAGCCCAGAGCGCAGCCTCTTGTGATGTCTTCTCCAATACTGTGTGACAAACAGGGTATGGAGGTCAAAGTATTTTCAGAGAACTGAGAATAACGAAGAGAGAGTAATTCCAGGCTTTTCAGTTGAGGTTAAGCATGTCTGACAGCGGTAGTGTACAACGCATACTTTAGATACATTTCGTATGCTGTGCGTGAACACTACGTTTTTTTTCTTGACATACAGTATATTAAAGACTGGGATTTCTGCTAATCCAGGAAAGAATGGACACTTAATTGTCACTTATGCAACAGTTTCTAAGACCATCTGATTAAAATCAATTTTCCCAAATCCTCGGGCTAAAGCGCGGGGATTAACGCCCTGCGGCTCGACATCTGTATTAAACCACTCGCGCTGCTCATCCGCACGGCAGAGAGCCAATCAAACTGCACCACCACCACCACCACCACCACTCAAAAGAGGAAGAATCAGCATACGCAGAAAAAGGGAGTGAGTACAGATGACATTGTCAGCAATTTATTGATATTTTGCAAGCAGAAAAACAAGACTTAAAATGAGCCACACAACCAGTAAGTGGGAGCTAACGAGCAGCAGGGCAATGGGGTAAAAGTGTCGTGACGCTGGCTTGTTCTCTGTGGCGGCGCCAGCCTCAGGGTCCTCCCACTGCCCAATATCTCCCTGGGTCAGCCGACTGCAGGGGCGCAACCAGAGCGAAACAGGACGAACAGAGACAGATCAAAAACACTGAGGTGTTAGTACAGTCTGGATGCTCCTCTCGAAGGGAACTTCTAATGCAGGCACACGCACGCGCGCGCACACACGCACACGCACACACACGCTTGTATCAAAAAGCCATTAAAGACCATTACGGTGAAATGAGAAGCCAGAGATAAGCGGGAAGTGATGGACGGAGCAGACATGTGAGACAGAAGCTCACAAAGGCTGCGTGGGATGAAATGACTTGATTGGCGTGGCGGGGCGGAGGAGGCGTGCAGTTTGATGCAAATCTAATAAAATGTTTTATGTTGAGCTTGTTTGATGCTGAACTTGTTTCTATCTGATCCAGCCAGCATGCAGCGCGGCAGATGTTTGCAGGAGCGGCTGGGCATGGCTTTTGCGGATAGTGACACATGTTTTCAGGTTGGCCTCACAGTGCTTTTTCCTGTCGGGCGGCATTTCGCCTCGATCGAAGAAAGCAGAAAGCGAAAGCACGGATCAGGCCGCGGAAAATGCTTCCCGCGAGACGATCAACACCTTCGCAGAAGTTCCAGATGTCGCAGCGCTTACCCGACGGGCCACCTACCGACCTAAATATTAACATTTCACAAAGCACAGTCAAGTGTGTCACCCTAATGGCGCGATTCACCGAGTCTGAGTTCGCGTCACGCGACACAAAGCTGTTAAAGTTCAACCGTGCTGCGATGGGCCGCGGTTTCGAGCGGCCGATGATGTTCGCGTCGCGGTTGGACGAGCACGCGCGCGCGGCCGCAGCGCGACACCAGTTCAGCTGGTCGAATCGCCAGCATCACACCTGAGCAGCAACCCGAGCAGAACAAACACTGCTGGCTGACCCTGTCACACGAAAGCAAACATATTAATTTGCCGTGCAGGTGTGACTCCACAATTCCAACCAAAAGATAAATACAGAACGCACAGATAAGTATCCTACTAGAAAAAACATGACTTGTTAATTGATGGTTCGACAAAGCCGAAATCACGCCTTCTCAAAAATGATATAAAGCTGAGGAGGCAAGTGCATTTGTCGCAGGGGTTAAACTTCACACTAACCTGGACCACTGCGTGATTAGTTAAGTGATGCTGCATTGCAGCTGCATGTCGTTGCACAAACTTTGTTTTTGTTTTTTTTCCTTTTTCTGTTAACGTTTTTCAGGCGTCACAGACAAGATGGTACACTGAGCAGAGCGTCTTTGTGCAACAGTATCGCATTGCGAGACGCTTGGCAGCTGTATTTGTCCTGGAAAAGCCTGCAATTACACAGATATTCGTGTTTTCAGTTGAACACTTGCTGCACAAAAGTCATTAAAACACCACTTTGTGAGTAAGAAAGACCATTTGGAGTCCTGTGTTTTCAGGATTTTTGCTAGCATTTACCCTTGGACACTGCCTTGTAACAACACATTTCTTCAGTTGTTGTCTGCTATGCACGGCATCCGGATCATTTTTTCAAACAGGGTATTTGTTTTCAAAGCAACCATAGTAACAGAGGTCAGGATATGTTTTTGTTTCTTTTTTGTAGGACTGTAAAGAATTCTCGCCCTGACTGTTTGACATTCCCTGATATTTCGTGAGGTTGGCCTTGATAACTTTGTCAGCTAATTCAGGAATTCTAATCGATCATGTGGAGTCCATGAGTTGCCAGGGCTACATGCATTTCACCAGTAGGTGGACAGTAACAGAGTCAATTTACTTGAGTACTGTACATAAGTACAGTTTTTGAGTATCTGTACTTTACTTGAGTATTATTTTTGGCCGATACTTTTACTTTCACGTCACGGCATTTGGACGACTACTGTGCTTTTTTTTTTTTTATTACTCCACTACATTTGTACTGACGCTCTTTTTACTCAGTACTTTTTGCGCTTATGTCAGCTGATGATTCATTTATTTATTTTTTTGCAAAGTTCCGGAATATAAACTGACCGCTGATTCGCGTATGGTTTGTCACAGCTCTATTGCTGTGCCATACGTCGCGTTCAAAACAAAACGTAACTTTGGCGGTGTGGTTGCGCATGGATGAGAAAGAAATAAACGGACGAAGAAATGGAAGAAGAAACTGCCAGAGAGACTCGTGGTGAAACTCCCCCCCAACACCCGTGGCCTTATATTATCTTATTTCATGTTTGAGAGTTTTAACACCAAAACGGATTCGTTGCTCAACGCAAGCTACTTTCCTTTCCTGCATTTCCTGAGATATTTTTTAATACTTTTACTTAAGAAATCTATTAAGCAAACACGTAAGTACTTTTACTTAATATTTTGGCTGAGCTTCTTTTACTTGTATTTGAGTAATATTTGACAAGGAGTAACGGTACTTTTACTCAAGTAGCAACGTTGTGTGCTTTGTGCATTTTACTGTATGCGTCCGAGCCAACGCGGCTGTCGTTATCTGCACTTTATTACCACAGATGTTTCAGACGTACACCCCACCAGCTCCCTCAAGAATTTTTAAGCGTAGACCTTATCTGATTTATAACCACGCAGACGAAAACGTCTGACTCAAAGCAGTCAAGGCAGCCGAGCCCCTGAAGCACTGGTGGGAACATACATGGCTGCCTTTGAATGTGGTGATGGCAGGGGGGAGGGGACGTCTACTGGTGACAAGCAGGGTGAGGAGGACACAAAAATGTCTCTGATGTGTGCAATGGATGGTGAAAGCTCACATGCGGCAAACGTGTGGGCTTCAGTTTATTTGTTAAAGGGTCAGTTCAAAAAAAAAAAAAAAAAAAAAAATCAAAATAAACTTTTTTTTTTTTCCTCTCTCCCTCCCC
>CAAKHG010012386.1:9900-23656 GCA_901007715.1 Dactylopterus volitans | reverse complement strand
GACGCGGCGGTGGGCGAGAGCCCGGGACCGCCGCTCAGACGCCCGGCTGCAGCCGGCTGCAGCGCCCGGCTGCTGCAGCGCCTCGCTCCTACTCGCAGGGGTTCCGGTCGCAGGCCACAGTCGATGAGGCGGAGAGCTGCGGGAGGACGGAGGGAGAGAAGCACACACACACACGCACACACACACACACACACACACACACACACACACACACGAAATGTAGCCATATTTTATATTATTATACTGAGGTTCAAAGCCATTTTAGAAGGGGAGAAGGATAGATGATGATAAGAGATTACAATAGGAGCTCTGGTGCTACTTAGTATTATTCATTAGAGCAACTGTTAGAAAATTAGATATCATATTAGTCAAGTGTTTTTGCAATTTTTAATAAATTTCACCATTTTCTAATTACTTTTAGTTTGTTTCGTAAGCAATTAAATTTGTCTCATTTGTACAACTACACAGTATATTATTATTCCTCTAAATAATTTTCAATCTAAATATGACAATCTGTATAGCTGGATTACTTGAAATATTTGAAATGACCTTCTTGGTGTGTCAGTGTACAATGAAGTGATTTTTTTTATTTTTATTTTTCCCAGATATTTGCAATTTATTTGTTGAAATGTAATCATCAATTCACTGTGCACCCGGAATGATGGTATGTAACTCACATAACCTTCGATGGTTTGAGTGAGTTGGTGCTTCATGCAGCTCATGTGGTTATTGAAACATTGTAACCTTCTCATCCCGTCTTCAAAAACACGATGAAAGCTGCAGGACGTGTTTTCTTAAATAATTTTAAATCATGCAATGTTTACTTTTCATCTATGCAACAAAAAAAAAATAGTATGCGTCAAGTTTGCACAATTAGCATTTGTACATGAAAATAATTGTGACTCGTGTTTTAGTGTGCGGGTTCAGTTTGTGTGAGTGACAGGTGAATCTAGACGTTTGACTTTTGGAGGAGCACTTTATCGGCTGAAATGTGTGTGTTGTTTGGGGGGGGGGGGTTTGGTGTAATTCGAGACATTGATATCATTTGATTAGTTCATTGAGTAGAAACATTAATGATTGCAAGCAAAAGTGATTTAACTGGCCAGAGACTCAAATCTGGACTTAATTCACATTTTATTTCTGTCCAATCAGCTCTTCCGACAATTTCATACACACTGTGGAAGGCACATTAATGTTTTCCCGTTAAGACTTTGTGAGAATGTGCAATAGATTATGCAGTTAGAAGGAGTAAAGATATTGATTATATGATGAATTGATTATTGCTATCGATTATGCACAATTGTTACTGATTATGCACAATGAACTTTTGTTTCAGAGGCCTTGTATGAGCTCGATTTGCACTGAGCTGCTGTTAAGCGCTCCAAGTTTGTACTATGCGCACGTTTGTACTGCAGGTAATATAATCAATAAAATATTTCATGTTTACAGTGAGACAATAACTGTCTGTGTGTGAATTCACTTCATCCGGTGTGCGCCGTTGGTACATTGTACTGTCAGAAATCAACCGCTATTTTATCACAATGAACATTGAGATAACAGTTGGATCTGTGTGGTAGTAAAATTCGAGAAAAAAAAAAGAAAGAAAAAAAAAAAAGATCAACCATAAAAGTGCATTATGTGTCCTTCTGCATCATCACATTCCTGACTGTAAAACAACCTTAACCCATTTGGCTGAGAATTTTTGATTAAAAATACTCATTCAAATTCAAATATATTTACAAGGTATTTTTCAAATTAATTGATGAAATATGAAACAGTTAACATTTGTTAGACCCCCCCACCCCTAATCCCCATGTATTTAACAAGTACGTGGTCATCAGGATGACTGAGTTTCCTTTTCGTCTCGAAATTATGCAAATAAGCACAATGGAGGCGGACACTGCCTTTATAAATGAACCCTGCTCACACTTGCTCTAGAAAACAAGTCTTGTGATGGTTTAAAAGCCAATGGAAAAAAAAAAAAAGATTTTCCGCTCTTTGGCATATCTGGAAAGATCACGCTGCTGCATGTATAGAATCGTTGTCAATCTATTCTGCGCTTTCAGTAATATTTCCTATGTTAATAAAAAATAAAGTGGGTTTAGAGAACAGCTGCTTCTTTTTTCTAGAGGTCACACACCTTGTCCTCTGCATGTTGTCCAGCTCGCTTTACTTGCACTCTCAGTCACATCCAGCAGTCGCCCATCTCACCCATTTAGAGTTCACTCACTTCAAGGGTGGGGGGGTGTAAAAAAAACAAACACTATTTGTGTTAATTCACTCAGTGTTTTCAGTGACGCTTCAGGTGAAATCCACCTGTTGTTATAAATGATGTCAGAGGTAACTGTCATCATCTGGGTTAATCTGTATGAACGTGGGACTTCTCGGATGGGACTGAAACATCCTATATAACAATCACTATTTGTTGAAACTGCAGCTGGCCTTGTTCGACTATCCATTAATAAATTCAGAAGAAAAACTGCGTGGTTGAACGGTTCGCGTATCTGCCCCAAAAACCATAGCGCGCCATCAAGAGGGAGGGTTGCAGTTGCGAACCGCCTGCTCACACGAGCACTTAAACACAATCACTGATCAATGTTTACACGCGCCGCACAATTTCCGCAGTCGCATCTGGACGAGTTGTGGAGCCTGGGACAGCGTGGCACAGCTGTTCCTAGCGGAGGGACGTGCCGGCGCAGCCAGCCCCCGCGCTGCGTGTTGACATCTGGAAACATATGGAGTGATGAGCTCCTTGCTGTAGCTCTCCAGGAGCTACAGCTTCAACATTATGCTTCAGAAACATGGCTGAATTACACAGGAGAGACTGTCCGTGAAACAAATACAAGCGCGATGCACAAACATCCCTCAGGACACTCTTCAGGGGCAGGAATGACGGGTCAGACTCTGTGTCACAACGTTCATCACCAAGTTTATAATCTTCTCCTGAAAACGTTTATGAGCTGAAGTAATATGTGTTTTTCTAGGCTGTCATATGTGATCCCATGTGGTCTGTGGCGTTACTTTGGGCTCACACACACCAAAAAAACACAAATTCCTACAATGACAGTTTTGACTTGGAAGTCAGCAACAGAAGCAGAAAAGGAGACGGACAGAAACACAGCCTGCCGAATGCGCTACAAATAATATGTAGACATAATTTCAATATTTTTTGAAATTGCTTCACTATAAACAGCTTGAATCGCAAAAGAATTTCTCGCCTACATATTGTTCGAAGATTGTGCTCTTAAATGGTTGACATTTTCTCACGATATGCCCTTAAAAAGTTCAATTAGTACAATTTGAAAGCCTCATTATTAGCACTTATGAAGTGACTGTAACACTGAGCGGCCATCACAGGGGGACAAATGTCAACTTACTACAGAGAAAAGCGCTATTAGCTGATATTAGCTGACATCCAATCAAGTTTTAGCCAATTCTCAGGGAATCATTGAGGGCATCCTCTTATGTCCAATGTCAAGAATGCAATTAGAATGCACAAAAAAAAAAAATTAGATATTGATAGACAAAATAAAATCCAGACAAATTAATAAGTGTATTACTGTGCCCGTGCTAATTGGATAATCATCAACATCATCTAAAAGCACAAACGCGTCTCTGTAGCCAATGTCGACAATCTTTTCCAATGCACCTTTCACTTAGCCTGCTCCTGGCTCTGCTGTTATGTCATTATCATTAAGATGTACATTATGCTGGGTGTTAACAGCATTTACAGTATGCATCATAGCCAAACTACCTTTTTTTATGAATAAAGGTGAAATTTGAATGATGTTCCATCGAACTGAACGCCGGAACTACCTGATTAGAGGGAGCTCAGCAGACCTCCTGCGTATTAGGATCAAGTGATCATACAGCGGGCTGTCTGCTACAGGAAACCCATGTGTGGTGTTCTCAGCATTAAGGTCGTTTAGATTAAGGTCATTTCCAACAGGATTATAAACATCTTTCAGTTAACATATTCCCTTGATTGTTTCTGGTGCCTTTCTTTTAAACAACACTGCTAAAATCAAGGCAAAGTAAAAGAGTTCAGAGCCCCATTGTCGTCGCGAGCACAAGTGCCACTACAGGTCTTGTAAACATGAGTGTCTGTCTTCTTGACTTATAAGGTAAAACATAAATCCCCATGAATGAGGAGGGCCATATGACAGGTAGGCCCTCCGCTGCAGTCAGGGCTGCGGGGCGGCCTCCAGACAGCAGAAAAGTTACGGGAACCGTCTGATTATAATGGAATCAATAACAAAACAAAAGCTCATGTCTGGGAGGAAAATCGTGGGAAGTGCTGCCAAGGGCCTGATTAGCATTCTGTATTGCGAGTCCCTGTAGGCTGTCTCCTGGAGCCCCCCAACCCAGGAGTGAAGAATGGCTGTGTGGGAGAGTGGGGCCGGGGATGTGGGGGGGAGATGGAGAGGTTGCAGAGGGCCAGACTGGGGGTGCGGAAAGTCAAGGAAGACAGCTTCACAAAGACGGGCATGGTGCTCGGGGAGCGGGGGCGGCGGGGGTGACGGGGGAGGTGCCGGAGGGTTTGGGGCTGCCACCGTGAAATCAAGCAGTGTGAGGGAACTGGGTTCAAGTTCAACAGCAAATCCCGTCTGCATGTGGAAGCGATGAAGACAAAAAAAAAAAAAAAGGTCTCCCAAGCAGCCCCATTTGACTCAAACTGTGTCTACAACCTGTCTGGCTGTACCTGCCCAACTGAGAGGAGACTGTCCGCAAAATGAGACAAACTGCGGGACGCGCGGCCGAATGGGATTTAAAGTCTAAAATAAGAAGGCCCGGTTTTGCCCTAATTGACCGTAGATGTCGGCGTAGTGATATTCAGAATCAAACTATTCCCGGCTGAGATGTAACAGGCTTCACCAGATGAACAAAGTGACACAGCTGCCTAACAACCCATCAGACCGTTTACCTACGCCATCAGCTTTATTTCTTAAAATTGGAATTGATTGGCTCCATATAACTGAACACCGGGATATGAGGGATGGGGTATTCAGCGACAATTTTTCTGTGGCCCACATCTGTCAAATACCCAAAGCTGACATTTAATGCTTGTGCTGACAATTACACTTATTTACTTATTCTTATATGTGCTTAAATGCTGATTTGGGTCTGGCAGATTAATTTGGGCTGCCCGTGTACATCATCTTGCTTCCTTTATTAAATGAATAAAATGTTTTGAAGAAAACCCATCATCATAACGCATCAGGAAAAAAAAATTGTTTTGATATCTGTACAGAAACCCAGATCACTTGTTGAGATAAATTTCGGTTAATACCCATCATTGCTGTGTTTAAGCATTAAACGTATATGAATGGGATATAAAAAAAGGTGCCGGCTACAAGATTATCTATACTATTCATTTTGGTTGAAAGGTTAAATAATTAACTGCAAATTCTCGATGAATACACCTATGCTGAAGACAAAAGATGTTTGTTATTGAGAAATGATTGTGCCTTTTAATCTTTCTGGAAAATATACATCTACACTGATGAGAGCATTCTAGGAGCAGATGGCGGACAAACGTAAATACTGTGTTTTCTATTCCAAGGTTCTATTTTTATGGAAAACCAATACAACCAGAATTATTGACCTGTATTTGTATACACCCACCAACTTGCTATGCAATGAAGACTTTGAATAAATTATATTACATGCATTAAGAGTAGAAAAATGACTTCATCGTTGCATCTTATTAGACATTTCTGTAAAATGTTGTCATAATCAGACGATGGCTTGAACCCAAATACACGTTTGAGACCTTGACCTTTGACACCGGACCACCGAAATCAAATCAGTTCATCCTTGAGCCTGAGTTGCGCTGATTTATACTGAGCGGTGTCACTAATATTTTGGGAAATCCCGCTCATATGCATTCGGGCGCCAAAACATTAGGGACACCTCTAACTCAATACAGTTGAAGAGCATCACAAATTACAGTCCCAATGAGAATCATTAAAACATGTCAACACTTCTCTCAACAAGACTCAATAAAATATTCGACACAAAACTTCTCCTGAAGCGAGAACTTATTGCGGGGCTGTTGCATTATATTCTATGGTAAACATGCAGTGGCCCTAACGTTATGCTTGATTGGTGCATTTAGGTATGCAAGTATGCAGGTACGTAGGTAGATATGGATGGACAGAGGGATGCATGGACAGACAACCCAAAAACGTACTGCCTCTGGCCTCGGACACACAATAAAAAAACACTGAATCAACGGTGATCCTGGACCCGTGTGCGGTCAGAAATTAAGTGTGACATTAGAGATCTGACCCCAGGGTGGGCGGACAATGGTCACTTCCTCCCTAATTCACCACCTCTCCACATTCAATTGACTGTGTGATCTCAATGTGTGTGTGTGTATGTGTGTGTGTATGAGAGAGAGAGAGAACGAGCCAGAGAGTGATGGGCAGAGGCTGCTGTGTGACACTGAATGGCCTTTTAAATCCACAAGTTTATTGACCTTTGATCCTTTCGATTGTTGCTTGCCCATAGATCTCTGAGGATTTGGCTACTTTTCACGCTCGCACACTCTCTCTTCATTTCATCTTCTTGCTGAGAAATAGGCAGAGGTGGCGGAAGCGCTCAGGGTACTGTCAGCTAAATCTTTTATTTATTATTTAAAAAGCAACAAATGTGATGCGACTGATTCGATAATATGAAAACTTCCATCGTTAGATTGCTAATATTGCGAGTAACTTGCATTTCATTTGAGCAGGTGGTCAGGATGGCGCTCTATCTTCTGCATCTTCCCAAAGGGTGACCAAATAAGTCTTATATGATGACCGAGGCAGGAACCGAGAGGAAAGAAAATTCATAACACAAGTGTGCATTATCTTAACCACTTTTTTAATGAAACAATCTGAGAGGGTCTCAAACACTTGACCAGAGGCGAAAAACGCCAGGGACAATTTGGCGTCACTCTAAACAATGCTTTGTAATTAACAAGCTAAACAATATGTGTGTCTGTGCTGTGTCTATATCTTTGTTTTACTTTCAAAAGACAGGAGTGGGTGCCTGAGCTGATAATTTAACATATTTGCACACACTTTTTTATTTGAAAAGTAAAAATGTCTCATAAATTAAGCAAAATTCTGTGTGGGGAAAAAAAAACCCCAGCAAAATCTAGCAGTTGCTAAAAGCGCATAAGAAAACCGTGTTTTCAACTGTGCTTAATGAAGTGTTGCGTTATTGTGGACAGTGTTTGTGGTTTGAAAGCATCTGATCCAGTTTATGGGCGTATGTGGGCAGTTTGAAGAAAGGTTTGGAACCTACGCTGAAAGTCAGAAAAAGGCTCCTGGGCTGCTTCCTCCGAGCTGGAGGTCAACGCCGGATAAAGAGGTTGTTGACCTGCTGGTTCTCTGAGTTTAACCTCTTGACCTCCTTTTGATGAAAGCTCAGAGGTCGTGACTCGGTCGGGAGGGAGGGGGTCGAGGGGGAAGCCCTCCGCGGACGGGCCAGGCAGCAGAACGAAGCGTGTCGTCCATCGCGGCGGCGGCGGCGGCGGCCGTGGGCATTCATTTCGCACACACGTGCGAGCCTACCTGCTAAGTCTCGAGCATGCAAACATGCAGAGGCTGCCAAGAACCCGGCGTGGCCCCACTGAGTGCCTTCAAAAAGGACTCTTGACTTTTTTGCCGCATTACCACCTATTGTGGAGCTCATAATTGGAATGAGCTGAATGCGTGACAAAGATCATGGTAATTATGGGAATGCTCAGTTGAACCTCTCCCCTCAAATGAACATTGTCTGCCATTCCTTCCTCCGCCTAAAAGTCATCCACTCACCGGTTTCCCACAAAAACGCGTCTGGTGGGTGGTATTGAACATTTTGGGAATTATTCGTCAACTTTCCCAGACCCATTGATGGGGGTGGGGTGAGGGAGGGTGGGGGGGGCTCAGTGATCCCGATGGGAAAACAATATCTTATAGATTGCGATATAAAACCACTCCATCCACATGAAGACACAGACACAAAACATGGCTAGAAATCAGCCATGAGTATGTCATGGCACGCTGGAGGGTCTGACTACTTAATTAGACTTATAAAAAGCCTGGGTCAGACGGAGCAGACAGGCAAAGAAAGGCAGGCGAGATGAGGCCCTTCAAACTGTCTGCATCACACTGTGGGTGTGTGTGTGTGTCTGGGTAGCGCTGTGAGAAAGTGTGTGCCGTGTCGTCTGCGTCAGATGACGTGTAGGAATGTGTCCGTCCGTCCGTCCGTCCGCCTGGTTTGCGTGAAGCTGTGTTTTCGCGGGCGCCGAGATCATCGACGAACATGCTAGAGGGTGAACGCGATCACACGGAAGCCCCCCCGCCCTTCAAACACACACACACACACACACACACACTCTTACACCCCACGCACCCCGTGTTTATTTCACTTTTCACATTTTTTAAAGCATCACCTGAGTTTGATTAAGTTTTCTCTATGAGTGGCCCTCAAAGCGTCATATGGGGGTACCACTCACCTGCAGGGATTTTCTGTTATAGTGCACCAATTTTTTTCAAGGGCTCCCTCACATCTGTTTGCTCGTTTACTTGTTGCAAAGAAAACTAGCAGGCCAAATCAGAATCAGAATCAGAAATACTTTATTAATCCCGGAGGAAATTGAATTTCATGTGTCCGTTTAAGATTCCGAAAAAAAAAAGTTTCATTATTTGCCGTTTTGTCGGCCTTGCTCCACTCAATACCCCT
The DNA here is from genome assembly GCA_901007715.1 of Dactylopterus volitans. Classification (NCBI taxonomy): domain Eukaryota; kingdom Metazoa; phylum Chordata; class Actinopteri; order Syngnathiformes; family Dactylopteridae; genus Dactylopterus; species Dactylopterus volitans. The sequence goes on along the minus strand of CAAKHG010012386.1, from coordinate 14,941 downwards.
CGAGTTTTCCCATCTTCATTTCTGTCAAAATAAGCAGCAAGCGGAAATACAAATACCTTCCCGAATGAACCTGGAAACATACTGTAAAAAAACTGATCATAAATGATCAAAGGTGCAAGTGTATAAGTGATGGGGCTCGGTTTTGACCCCGTGTAAGTGCTGTTTCACAAATCTGGTTCCTAGAAGCGCTTTAACTGCTCTTCCTGCAGCCTTTAACCATAATTCTATGTGTTTTCTGGTTTTCTATTGATCTATTCTATATCTTGTTGGAAAGTCAGCCATCATTCCTTCATTAGCACTGCTGAGGTGCCTTTGAGCAAGTCCTCTAACCCCTCCACCCCCCCAACTCCAGAGAAGCTGCTCACTGACGATGAGCGATGATCATGACTTTATGTTTATAAATAAACCTTGAAGTCAGGAAAATATATGTACAGTCATTTTTTTCCCCAGTCATTTTTCTTTGATCATAAATGTACGAAGATCCACTTCAAATGTCAATAAACTGTGCAAATATCTCAAATGAGGAAAAATAACTGACTCATCACCACAATATGAGCTTCAAGATGACACGCTTCCAATCATATTCCCCATCACCTCTGCACAGCTCCCTCTGCAGGTTGCCAAATAATTTCATATGCAGCTCAGGAGCTTTTATTGAGATTTCATCCTGAATAGGAAATATCCAAACGGGGGGACTTCTCTGTTGTCTATATTACAATCGCCACTCTGTATATCGCACAATATGTCTAAGCTACATCAAATATGTGAGGAGGGAGAATGTGAATCTCATTAAGTGGAAGTGAGAACAATCGATTATAATCTCTTATCTTTACTCACTCATTGTTGCCGGCGAGCAGACGCAGCCCAGCCAATCTGAGCCGGAGTCCCCGGGTGAGAACCGCACAGGAACCCACCGTCCCAGCTGCAGCCATTTGTTGTCTGTGAGACACAGAGAGGGGGTCAGAGGTCAAATAAGTTCACAGGAACTCGGGGGGCTTTCACATGTTAATGCTCAAGAGGGAGCACTAGAAAACCTCACAGGAGGTGATTACAGCGTTGTCGGGACGGCGTTGGGCTGAATGCGTCGCAAGCAGGCCGACGTCTAATGGACGTCTGATGGACAATATGGGCGACAGTACATCATATCCGGGCTGCTTTTGGAATAAATCAATGCCGTTTTATTTTTTTAAATGTCACTTTTTAAAACTGTAATTACCTCCCTGCCAGGCAGGTTGTGTTCATGCCAGTGTTTGTCTGTTTCTGTTGGCTGCGGCATTACTCAACAGATTTTGATGAAATATTTCTAAGCCCCGGCTGTGTCTCGCGGATCGACGCATTCGGTTTTTTTGGGTGGCGATCTGGGCTTTTCCAGCACTATGTGACAGGGGAACCTTCACATTTCCACTTAAATGAGGTACTTTATAAAAGCATAATGATAAAATAGCCCCACAACCCCAACCGGGATGAATCGCAGTGTTTATCTTTATTTTATTTTTTTTCTTTATTGGGGGAAATTTGCCCCAACTAGGAGGTTATGGTGTTATTTTGGATTAGCAAAAATTTATGGAAAAGAAGAAGTCTTGATTTAGATGAGTCCTGCAGCATCTTTTGGGACATATTTCAAGGTTAGGAGCATCTTTTGCAGGCATTTTGCTGTCGAGTCTTGCCCTCACCTATTAAGGTGAATTTAACTGAAAATTCCCAAAACCTTTTTGACGACAGGTTCGCGGTGCGACACAATGCTGAAACACACAAAAGGGAATCATGGCTTCTGTGGGATTTGAGATGCCGACCGTGTAACTGCAGCTCACTCAGCTCAAGCATGTTCAGACACCTTTGCTGACACGCTGCCCTTCATCCACTCGCCCACGTCCAATCAGGTCGCTTATGTCCTCCGCATAAAGGCTCCCAGAGGCCCTCAAAACAAAACACTTGCAAGAACCACGAAACCCGTCACACAAATGATGTGTCTAATTTAGCCCGCCATCTCAACACGGATGTGGGATTTCGGTGTGGGCGCATCCATCTCGCCCTTGCTAATGTACACCAGAGGATGATGGGATGCGGAGAGAGGTAATCAATGGCCCCCATGGAAGAGCAGCTGCAAGGACGACACATTCGCTCATTAAGCATCCTCAAGAGGTTTTTATTCAGTTTTGTTCTGCATGGTTCCTTCACACTAACCGAGGCGGAAGCCGAATATTGACAAGAGGTGATTCCCATGCAGTCATTCACATGGTGCAACTTAGGAGTGCCCCCAGCTGGACTCAGATGGAACTGCAGGAGTCTCTGTGAGCATCATTGTCCTTGGCTCATGTAATGTGACTAGAACCTGGATGGTTTTAATCATAAAAAATAGGACTTATTGAGTCCTGAGATTGGTAAGACTATGACACTTTGTTTCATAGATTTCAAATTTTAGTGTTTGCATTTTTTTTTTAATCTTTCAAATTTTATTGGGTGTTAGATTTAAGAGATTTATACTCACAGTACTAAGTTAGTGCCCACACACAACCGTGTAGGAAAGCAACAACAATAAAAATAGGACATTGCACTTTATTTTGTTATCTACTTTTTATGTCTTAAACTGTGGTTCTCAACCTGGAGTTGAATGATGGGTCCCACGATGAATCTAGGCGGACATGATACAAGGGAATCAAAAATAAATAAATAAACATTTTCCAATATCAAATTATCAACTGTTCCTTTCTTGTGGATGACAGCTAATTTTATTTATTCAGCATTAAATATTTTCAAACTGAACAACCCAATCCAACACTAAAAGGCTGCAAGTCAAAAGCTCACCATTGACAAATCTGATGTTTATTTTCTAAATTAGATGAGTTTTTTTTTTTTTGCCTACAAGATACCAGAACACTGTGAAAAATGTCAACCTGTTTCCTAAGATGACATCCTCAAATGTCCTATTTGGTCCACAAAAATGTTCAGTGAGGAGAAAAAGAAGCCAGCCAACAATTGGCATTCAAGCTGTTGGAATGATTATAAAACAGTTCAATTTAATAACAGACCACCAAATGATCAACTGAAGGGGTAAAAAGATAAAGATAAAGATATGTTTATGCAGTGTGTTACCCATTCATTTTACACTGTTAAAAGTCACAGAAAAACAGTCGAGTGTGTTCATTTATTTGGTTCGACGAATATTTGTGGCATGATCGTTCGCCACGGAACGATCGTTCCAGCAGCGAGAAAACTCGGGAGTGAATTATTCCGCCACAAATCTTCTCCCGTGCCGCCTGCATCCTCCATGTTGCCTCTCCGTGGGTTCAAATTATAAGCTATTTGTCTCTGTGTTTTCACACGACTGCCTGTCAATCAACCTCCCCCCAGTCCCCCCTACCCCCACCCCCCCCCCCCCCCACCCCCCCCCCCCCCCCCCCGGCGCAAACTGGTGCAGTGTGAAAGCAGCCACTCCCTGTGCCCTGTGGGTCTAATTGGCTCGGATTAAAGGAGCCATTATATCAGTGGAGCTGATCTGAAAGCTGCGCTTCAGACTGGAAGCCTGCACTTTTTTTTTTTTTTTTTTGAAATCATGCTGAGAAAGTGATACAGCTGCACCCAGCTGCTGCGGCTCCCATACACGCTCACTTTCTTTAAAAAAAAAAAAAAAAAAGAAAAAAAAAAAACAGAAAAAAAGAGCCTTTTCTGCCTGTTGTATTAACTGATAGCAGGAAATCAATGCGAGGCCGTGGTTACAGCGCACATCTTAACAATATGAGAGGATATCAAGTGCTGGTTGTTTCTTGGTTCAATTTTTAGCAGGGTGGTTAGATGGTGTGGAGATTAAAGGTTGCCATCGTGCAGTCAATAGTTCAAATGTATAAATGTATATACGAATGTATGTAACTGGGGTTTGAATAATTGTTTTACTCAAGAGGACAAAAAAAAAAACAAAAAACAGCAGAACATGAAAAATACGTTTTCTATTGCTGCAGCTGCGAAACTTCCTTTATTCAAGCAGCCTGATTTTTAATCCAAATCAATTCAAATGTATGACTCATAGTGAAATGCAATAAATCATAGGATCTAGAACCCATATTGATGACTGTCTGATATCATTGTTGAGAGCAGAACTGGAAACTGCAGAGATGCCAAATGTTTGAGGTGGTTTAGAAACAGCCTCCTCGCTGCAGTTTGTTTAACACTGACACTGTTATTTATCATCTCTCACTCATTTCGTTACAGACAAAATTATCAAAAATACTGTTTGTGCTGAGCTTTTTCAGATTTGAGATCCTTTTTTTTTTTTTTGATAAATGTGCCTGACAAATATCGGTCTGAACTTCAAAAATCCACCTATTAAAAAAAGCCTGATTCTAATTACTTCAGGATGCTGGAGCTTCTGGGGAAAAACAGGAACACGAGTCACCAAAGCAGAGAAGAGTGAGACATGACGAGCAGCAGCACTTTCCCAATACCGGAACAAATCGAGGGAAAGTCTACAGTAAGAAAAGAAATGCACAAAAATTTGTACATGAAAGAATGCAGAACGTCCTCCATGTTACGGCACTTAACGCCGCACCATTTCATCTTTAACTCACGAAAAGTGGACATTTTGAGAAAAGCGGAAATGGGGTTTTCTTCAGCGTAGTTCATTCAAAATTCTAAAAACCTCCACTTGGTGACTCTTGCGTGTCCCTGGACTTCACGGCGCAGTCAACGTGTGTCACTTCCTCAAAATGTCACTTTTCTCCCCCAAAATCTTATTTTTGCTGCTCGGCTTTATGTGTGTGTTTTTATTCCACGTGGGGATTAATCTTGATGATTTGGGTTCCAATGACCTCGGTAACTGAAATCTAAACACTAGAGTTTTATTTCAACCCCCACCCATACACACACCTCCCGACAGAGGGCTTGTCCCGCTTAGAGTGGATGTATGTGCGATTGTGCAACACACACACACACACACACACATGCACACACGCATTGTCCTTGTTCATTTTGTTGTGGAGAGACGAGAGAAGAAGGGGAAGCTGCACACAACACAAAAACACTCTGCATTTGACCAAAATGAAATGCA
>CAAKHG010012381.1:1977-17902 GCA_901007715.1 Dactylopterus volitans | reverse complement strand
TTTTTTTTTTTTTTTTTTTAAATATTAAAAAAAAAAAAAAAAAACTTTTTTCCCCTTTTTTTTCCAAAAAAAAAAAAAAAAAAAAAAAAAAGTGTGTGGGTGAAATTCTGTGAATCCTGGTTCCATTTAGACAAACTGCAGGCGGGTGTCAAGCGGCGAGGCGTTCTGCTGGATTTGTTTTTCTAAAATCAGAGCATCACTTTGAGAAAATGTTTTTGTTTTTTTTTAAATAGCTTTTTATGAATTAAATAAAGAAAAAAAAAAGTGGGTGTGAGGGGGTGAGGTTGGGGGGGGGGTCGTTAAACGGCACAAGATGTCCGTAATCCTGTTGAAATCTTTATAGGTGCGCGTGATGGAGCTCAGTCATATTCGGCCGTGTCAGGAGACGCAGTCACGCACCTCTGGAGATGATCTCAGCTGCGTCGTAATTTGCGGGGTAAACTGTTTATTTGTTGAAAGCGAGAAAAAAAAAGAAAAAAGAAAAAAAAACGGGGAGTGGGGGGGGGGTGCGGAGGGTGGGGGGGGGGGGGGTCCGGCCTGTGTTTGGTCGTTACAGGAAGGTGCTGCCGCTTGTGCGGTCACGTGGCCGCGCACACCTGCGACGCCCGGGCGGGGTTTGGGAGGCGGGGCCCCCGTCTGGCTCCGCCCCCATCCGGCGCCCGACGCCGAAATGCGTGTCTTTCGCGCCGAGCGGCAACGCAAAACAGCCCGTCTCATTAGCTCGCCGCCGCCGCCGCTTTCTTCTCCCCTTCAAAGACAGACGGGCGGGATCGAGAGACCCGGCGAGCAGGTGCTGGTTTTATGGCCCCCCCCCAACCCCCCTACCCTCCCTAAATCTCGCGACGAAGAGGTGAAAACATCTTCTCCTCTCATAACCCGTGAAACAACATGCAGACTCCATCTGAGCGTGTGTGTGTGTGTGTGTGTGTGTGTGTGTGTGTGCGCATTAGGTCATTAGCGGAGAGGGGTTTTGATTGCAACTCATCGTTTGATGCCAGTGAATTCCTTGCAGCACCTCCCGAAGGTGTGTGTGTGTGTGTGCGCGCGTGTGCATGCGTGTGTGTGTGTGTGTATGTAGGCAGGCTGACATTGTGTGTAATCACCTCCAGTTTCCTGTGATTAGGCTGCTGCATAATGAGCTGCTAAAAGGAGCCCTGATTAGAACTATGGTTAATTAAACTCAAAGTATTTCTTCCTTGGATGTGTGCCTCTATCGCCCCCCTCACGCACGCACGCACACACACACACACACACACACACACACACAGACACGCACACAGACACGCACACACACACACACACACACACACACACACACACAGACACGCACACACGCACACACACACACACACACACACACGCACACGCACACACAGACACGCACCCCCTTTAAACGAGTGTGAAGCTCATCGCGGAAACGCCACAATTTGAAAATAACAACAATCATAAAAAAAAAAAAAAAAAGCCCATGCAAACATCTGCAGCTCGTAACTGACGTCTCAGGCCAAGCCGAGCACACGTGCCTCTTAAAAGCGGAGAACAACGGTTATTTTCATCTCTTAGATGTTGGGCGTTTTATTCCTTTTCTCTTTTTCTGGCTCAACTGGAACCGTTTAAGCGTTTTTTAATCAAAGAACAAAGTCGTTAAAGCGGGCGAACTGGCGGCGGAGGCGTCCGGTGAGAGCGCCGCTCCTCCCTCGACACCCGGCCAAGTGCTAACTAGCATTTAGCACAGATTTTAAAGAATGCCATTTTATTACTTTTATTTAAGGAATGTTAAAGAGCGCACCGACATTCGTACGTATATAAGACATTTTACTACGCCGCTACACACACACACACACACACACACACGCACAAAAAAAAGCGCCTCTGTGTTGTTGTTTTGTTTTTTTCTCTTCTTTTGCGTTTTATTTTCTTCCCTCCTCGCCAGCGCCAGTGTTCCTATTTTAAAAATCTTTTGGAGGATCTAATTGGTGGTAATGACACCGTTAAGCCGAGAGAGCGAGAACAAACGCCAAATAGGATGAGGGCATCAAAGCGCGAGGAAGCAATAACGCAAGCCGCCGCACACACACTCTCACACACAAACACACACACACACACACACCTTCACACACTTACATCCAAGTCCATGAATGCCCATTGGAGGGCCACGGGCTATTATCAGTTTATTTTTAGTGTCACCGAACAAATATTCAGTAACAACCCGGCAAATGGACATCTGCAGCTCCGCAATCAGGCTTTAGATGCGGCGGATGACGGGGGGACGGCCTTCGAGGGGGGTCTTCCTATTGGGGGGGCAAATACAGGAAGTGCGCGCGGAAACCAGTCGGCCTCCGCGATAGGGCGTGTCGGCCTCTTGTTCTTTCCGCCGGCCGCACGCGAGCTCACGCGGGACCCCCACCATCTCCGGTGGTACCTCTCCCTTTTCTGCACCCGGGTACGACTTCCCAGATTCCGCCTTGAGCGCGTGGAACACGCTCGCGGCGCTCCGAGCTTCCGTTCTCCCGCCGCGTTTAAGCCGACGTGAGGAGAGGAGCGAGAGAGGAGAGGCCGCAAGACGGGCACGGGGCGGCGAGGGCCGGGAGCTTTTTGAGCGAATTTGCCGAGGAAGGAATCCGGCGGGGCTTCGGGTCGGATGACTCCAAAATGGCCCCGAGTCTATGGAAGAGGCGGAGCTACAGCTAGCGAATTCAAGAATTCGCTAGCTGAAGAAACTAACAAGCGGCGTGATGAGCTCGGCGCCGTACCAGGCCACCGACCCGGCGCGCTCCGGCCTCCGGCCTTGTGGATGCGCTGGAAACGCGAACTGCACCAATCGCCGGGAATTGTTTCCCCTGGGTTAAATAAATTCCCGGACATAAAAGTCTCCTGGAAATGCTGGTGGGGAAAAGGGGGCTCTTGTTCAGCACTTTTCCAACCTTCCATCTTTCCAGCATGTCACGATGTCTCTCCGCAAGTTATCTCGAGGGAATGAGGCAGGTCGACTGGACCCGGTCATGCGCCTGGAAGTTCTGGTCCACTTCCTCGAGATCCCTGCGACCTGGACCAATGAGAATATGCGCAGACGCCTCTCCGTTAAGTTTTCCGTCAAACGCGCGCATCCGTGTCGAAATGGCGAGCGCGCGGTCACAAGCAAAATTCGGAGGTGCTCAGCTGCTGCTGTTGCTGCCGCATGCAGTCAGGTGGGAGGAGCATAGCAGAGCGATACCAGGACGCAGATTGGGAAGGTGAAGACGTCCCATCACATACTACACGTACTGCGCGCTGTAATTAAGTACAGATTACTTTCCCTTTACTCAAGTGTTTCTATTTAATTACTCTACAACGGCTCAACGTGAAATATACCGTTTGCTCCTCTATACGTACGTGGCAGCCATGTTGTGGTTGAGTTACAAATTATGGTGTCAGCATTATCATGTCATGTTTGAAACACCTCACAAGAAAGACGAGTCTTACAATCCAGCAATCAGCCAATAACATTCAAACCTCTGCATGTTCACCAAAGAATGTAATGCAACAACCCTGCGATAAATTCCCCCTTCTGTGCTGGGTTATACTTAGAGGTGTTCCTAATATTTTGATCACCCCGCTCATATGCAATTGGGTGACCAAAATATTTGGTCCTAATGTCCCTAATATTGTCCCCAATATTTTGGTCACCCTATTGCATATGAGTGGGGTGACCAAAATATTAGGGACACCTCTCAGTATAAGCCAGTGCAGTTCACCAGCGTCACAAATTACAGTCCCGATAACGATCACTAAAACATGTCAAAAACTCTCTCAAACAGATTAAATAGAAATTCAACATGAAGCTCCTCCTGGAGGGAGGATTGATTGCAGGGCTGTTGTATTATATTCTGTGGTGAACATGCAGTGGTCGTAATGTTTTGGCTGATCAGTTTGTGTCCACATCAGTGACTCAAAGTGTTACTTATACACGAACACGTCAAGAATAGTACTAATACTACTAATACTGATAAGAGGGGCACCTGGTTTTTCCCCGTTTCTTTTTGCTTACTTGTATGTACTGGTACTTGCTGGCGGCGGAGGAGCAGAGGTGGAAGAACCCGGGGAGCAGGTGGAGATGACGGGGAGGATCAAAACTCTGAAAGGAAGAAGAGCAGAGATCCAGATTATTTAAAAGACGGCAACTGAAAGCTGATTGGCTGGACTTTGGCAGGGGCTTCATTTATTAAAAACGCATGCACTTTCACTTTTAAACAATAAATAATAACATCAATAGATGAAATATTTTTTTTGTCATTTGCCTTCAGTGATTGCAGAAGTATCAGCAGCATTTGTATGAATTGGCATCGGACTGAAATCTAACACCAATGCTTTCATAACATTTAGCCCGTTCTGACCACATTTCGATAGATAGATAGATGGATGGATGGATGGATGGATGGATGGATGGATGGATAGATTCAACTTTAATAGCTGAATATTTTTTCTTCCAAATTACCAAATATTTTGACGTAAAACAAGTCGGGAATACGCCATGGCGAGCAGCAATGGGAATAACGGCGTTGTACATAAATGGCGTTACCAGCGGCGCTACTTTATCAGAAATGAGGGATCAAAACCGTTAGTTTCCACGGCGACTGGCAACAAAACACAACCGAACCGATTGAAGCAGTTTTCCTCCCAAGTGGTCCGACCAGGCTCCCTCAGCCACGGAGGAGGGAGGCGAGGGAGGGGGGCGGGGCAGCCGCACGAGGGATGATGATTGGCTCAAGTAAAATTTCATGGTTAGCCAACCAGAGGCAGAGAGACTCTCGCGCACACACACACACATCGCAAACGATCGGCACTGACACACACACACACACACACACACACACACACACACACACACACACACACACACACACACACACACACACAGTAACAGCGAGCTCAGATGATCCCAAGGTGTCATTTTTAAACTGCGAGTATTGACATTAATTGTCCCTCGTTGAGATAAAAGGCGAGAATGCGAAGGTGAAACACGATCATCTCATCTTCCTCCAGTTATCCGGGTCACAGCGGCGGCCTGCCGACCGACCCACATTGCACATATGGTTCCTCCCGCAGGTGGTGGACCTGCTGGAGGATTACAGCCCCCGGTGGTCTCCCATCCAAGTACTAACCAGGCCAGGCCTGCTTAGCCTCCAAGAGCAGGCGGGAACGACCACGAGATACGAATACGGCAGGAACTAAAGGCTCCTCCATGTCGGTTTGTCCCTCAGCATTGATTCTATTAAGTGTTGATTTCATTTAATAAAAAAAAAGTATTGATACCATTAATTAAACATATTTAATAGTCAGTTTGATTATAAATAACAATAACATACAGTTGTATTTCCGTCCCAGTAAAGAGGGAGGAGGAGGAGCTCCAAATTCTTGGACATATTTTAATGTCTAAAAATGTAACTCGACTGTTACTCTCCCGGGTAACTAGCTACTTTCACCGTGCTGTAACTAATTAACCGAGCCGGTCGCTCTTTGGGAGAGGTAACTGGCAACTATGACTAATTCTAAAGTAACGCGGCCGACACCGGCGGCGACGCGCACGCCACGTCGACCTCGGGGCTGCTCGCTTGTCCGTCTCCTGCGAGCAGCAACGGCCTCTCATGGGTTAAGAGACTTTTCTTACGGTCGGTGACAGGCGGTGCTTTTAAACACACGCGCGCGCGCGCACACACACACTCACATTTGGTGCAGGGTACATACAAAAAAAAAAAAAAAGTGTGTGCAGGTCCGCCCTTTGTGGCCATTTAGCCGCAGTGATACAGCCCGAGGGGCGAAATGTGTTTTTGATATAGAGTCTCTTCCTCTCTCGGCATGCCTCTAATACTCTCCCTCTTCCCAGGATAACAGGGTCACAGCATGGAGACCCCGGTGACTCCACACCTGGAATAACACCACCCAGAATATCCGCTCCGCTCCGCCTGTGAGCCGGTGTGTGTGTTTGCGGGTGTGTGAGGGAGATAGGAAAAGAGAGCAGAGAGGGGGAGGGAGGGCGGGCTTTTATGAATGACAGAAAGAAACGGGGGTAACGCGGCGCAGTCAAGTCATCTGTCTCGTTAATTTCTTTCTTTTTTTTTTTTTTTTTCCTCTCCTTCCTCGACACATACTCAGGGCCCGAGCCGGGCTCTCTCTCTCTCTCTCTCTCTCTCCCTCTCTCTCTCTCTCTCTCCGCTGCGCTCGCGACGGCCTGGTTTGCAGCCCAGGAAATATGAAACACCCTTCGGCATTTGTCGGCGGTCAGCTGCGTGTTCCCCCGTTGCTCTCTGCTCGGGTTCTTTTGGCGAGGCACATTTCATACGTGCGCTCGCCCGAACCTACATGCATCACCCACCAAACCACCCCCACCCCCTCCCGCCCTCCACTCCACTCCACTCCACCTCCCGACACACTGCTGAGCTCTGATTAATAAAAGATGAGTTTAAGGGGGGAAAAAGTATGTTTTGATTCCCCTCCTCTGCCTTCTCGCGGCGCGGAAAGGAAAAGAAAAGAGAGGGAATGAAAGCGCAGCGACGGCAGGGCAGGGTCCACTCTGATCACCCCAGGACCGCACTGTGAATGGGAGAGGGGAGAAAGAGGGAGGGATGGAGAAAGAGAGGGATGAAATAAGGACACAGAGAGCGAGAGAGAGAGAGAGCAAGAAAAAGAGGAAAAAAAAAAATTCATATCCAGCACCGTTTGATGCCTGTGGTGTGCCTGTGTAACTATAGCCCTCTGTCTTTAGCCTGCTCTTTTCCCCTCCCGCTCCCAGATCCTGCTTTCCATCCCTCTCCTTGAACACCCCCCCTTCTCCTCCTTCTTCTTCTTCTTCTCCTACGTTCACTCCCTATTCTTTTTAATTTTTTTTTTTTTTATATATCCCTCTCTTTGCCCTATTCCCGCTGATCTGTGCCAACCACCATGAAACCACCGCCACATTAGAGCCTTTAACGGGCACTGCCTGGCACTCGGCTCTGTCCAAACATATTACAGCCTCGTGGCGCACGCACATGCGAGTGTGCGTGCATGGGTTTTTTTTTTTTTACACGCTTTATGAATTCGCGACCGTGGGCTTTTCACCGTATATTAAGGACTGGAGGAGGGCGGTGGGGGGAGGTGGAGGGGGAGGGGGTATTTTTCGTCCCCGCAAAACTGCCACGTGTCATTGTGGCTCCAAATAAACCCCGGAGATGTTGACTGCTTCTAACACTTTTTTTTTGTGGACGGCAAATAAACGGTTCGCACACACCGGCTGAAAAAAATTATATAAAGGCCTCGGAATTTACTGGGGAATATGGTTTTTGGACTGATGTTTATAGAGCAGAATATTATTATCATTATTATTATTATTATCACATTTCTGCTGGAGAGGGACATTATTATAGAATAAAGCGGCGAGCGAGCGCGAGCAGCTTTTTTTTTTTTTAATGCCTGCCCTTTTTCTTCTCTGTTTGCATCCATCTATCTGTCATTTTTCAATCCAGACCCCCGACCCGCCCCCCTCACCCCCTCGCCTCCGCCCCGTCCACGTTTATTGGCCCATCTGTCGGTCCGCCATTCATTCATCATCGATATATTTCAGGAAATTAAGACTTGCCGCCTTTTTTCTACCCGCACACCAGCTGAGACACTGGCAGTCCTTCACTCGAGCCTTCTAATTACTCGAGGGGAGAAAAGGAAAAAAAAACAAAAAAAACATGCATTTTTACTCTTCTGTGCGTGTGTGTGTGCGTGTGTGTGTGCGTGTGTGTGAGCGCGTGTGTGTGTGTTTGCGTGCGCGCTCGCTCGCAACCCTCAGCTGGCTTAAGTGTTTTCAGTCTTTCATCTTCCACGTTAACTGACCATCTCGCAAATGAAAACCATAAAAAAAAAGAAAGAAAGAAAGAAAAAAAAAAAAAAACGCCCTCCACATCCTGTGTGATTTGCTGATCGCATCACGCCGCCGCCAGGCGAGCGTGACGCCTGTCTGCTTTTGTTTGTTTGTTTGCGGGAAAACTCACAAGATGGCGGAAGGCGGTGAGAGTCAGCAGGAGGCCCCCCTCGTCGTGTCTTCCTAACAGGAGCGCCCATCTGCACCTGATGCTGACCTTTGACCTAAGAGGGGGCGGGGGGGGTGGCCAATACGGGGATACGGGATCATATCAAATCAACCTGTTAACAACATTCCCTCAGTTTTTACGTGGTGCGTTTTAAACGTCGTTCAAACCCCAGACCCTCAGACTTCTCACCTGCTGCCAGCCGCTCGGTCAGCGTAGCCGCCAGCCACCGTTAGCACCTGCGGATTCAGACGCTGACGGAACAAAGTCAGAAAGTTTGGGAGCCGTTTCCCCTCCCCGGCGCGCCTCTCCGCTGACGTCGGCATCCTCAGGAACTCCTCATCGCTGCTGCGAACCCACACAGATTCAGATTGCCGCACAGCTCCGCTGCATCGATGGACACGGGGAATAGCGGATGCGCGACCGCTCTGTTTATTATTCGCTGCTCGGTCTGACGGGCCACTGAGTTCATTCCCAGCCACATGGTGAAAGAAGGAGGATATGTGGTACCTATGTGGCTTTTTACACGCGCACACACACACCCAGACATATATGAAGAAAAAAAAACATATATATATATATATAGCTATACATACACCATACAAATGAGTCGTCACATGACTCAAAGCCTCAGCGTGAAGGCCCAGGACCAGGCGCCCAGGACCAGGCGTCCTTTCTTCAAACGCGCGCTGACTGCTGCGGCGCTGTCGATCGCCTGTTCTCAGAGATTCCTGGCACCCTCCGAGGCCAAGAGAAAAAAAAGTCCTTTGGTAAGAAACACAAAGATTAGCAGCAGGCATTACTGTCAGAGAGTATCAGGGTCCAGGTCTGAGGCGCGGGTCCGTGGCTGTGTAAACAACGCGTACGGGTTTATTAAAAACAGACCCCGGTATTACCGGGGGTCATAGGAACAGTTAATGGTGTATGTGACAGTTTGTTTCCCTTTCATAATGGACTCGGGGCAGGGCAGGTAATTGCACGAGACAGTCGCCCAGGCCGCGGCGGCGTCGCGTGGGAAAAAAAAGTACGGGCCGGCGCGTTTTTGGTGCATAGGCTGGCTAATATTCCGATCATATCATGCCCTCGTGCGCCGCCTTTAAACATCTTCCTGCGGCATCAACCCGACGACACGCTGCCTGTATTTCGGAGGTGCAGCGGAGGGGAGAAAGAAAAAAAAAAGATCCAGTATCAAGCAATTAGAGGGGTCCTAGTCATGTATCCTGCGGTTTCCCACAGGCCTTTGGGTCAGAAACTATTACGCTGCACGAGCGAACACAAGCAGCTATCTCTCTCTTTTTTTTTTTTAAATATTGTTGTCATAGACGATATTCTACTTGCTCAGCTGGAGCCGTGCTCAGCCCAGAGATTTAGAGCGTGTGTTATTAGCGGTAGTTTTCCACTTAATGCGTCTTTTTCTTTTAATATGGTTTTCATATGTTTTCATCAGCTTTCGCCCCGGCAGCGTATAACCTTTTTTTTTTTTTTTTATTTGGGTTTTGATTTGAAAATGCTTTGGAAAGCCTGACATGGGGAAGCACGCGGCTCCAAAGTTTGAGTAACACAGGCCAGTCAGAGGGTTTTTCTTTTTTTTTTTTTTTTTTTTTTGGGTATCGGTAACGCAGAGCGGCCATGTTTGGCGAGCGCTGAGTGCTGAGTCAATAACGTGCGGGTTTTTTTTTTCTTTTTTCTGACGGTCAGACAAAGATATCGTCACGATTTCATGTCGTGGCGCGCTAATATTGTTTTTCGGCGACGCGCCGGGGCTGCAGACAGGCCGGTCCTGCACCTGCAAACCCCCCCCTGCTTTTTCGACATCATGGTGCCGTCTTAGACCCTCATGGCCTGACACCTTAACATGCCTTCCTCAAACCAGAAAGCCCCGAGATCTCGAGTTGCGTGACCAACGCCGCGGCCGCCTCGGAGAGAAGTCAGCGGCTTCCTCCCTGCGCCGTCGGATTCGAGCTGGCATCTTTTTATTTATGCACCGCAGAGGGTGAAATATCCAAACCCAGTCCTGACTTTGTCTGAGGAACATCTTTTTTTTTTTTTCCTTTTTTTTTTTTTCAAACCTTGGCTCAGGCTCTTATTGGCCTTTGGATGCCGCTTATGTACCAAACCATGATTGCAATCACCTGCTCACGCCAGCTGTTTCAAATCACCGCCTTGTTAACATTTATTTTACCTCATCCTAAATTGCCCCCATTCCGGTTTATAGATGTAAAGCTGCACTAATAATACAAGTATTTTTATTTTTTTTCCCCTCTCTTTCCCTGCATTGTCTCTCCGATGGAATTCTCCTGGCACCACGGGCCGCTAAAGCTCTGGCGACGGGCCTTTAAACGCCGGACGACAGTTTCTGATCTGCTGCGGACGCTGCAGGGCGGTGACACGGACCAATTAGGGGGAGGCGGCCATCGGCTTTCTGGCCGCTTTCGCCGCGAAAAACCAAAAGTGTTTCGCAACCTTCCCCGGCGCACATCCGCGCGCTCCGGCGTTTCTCCCCGTCACTCTAACCTTAACCGAAAAAGGAAAAAAGGCCCGCAAGCGTGCATCATCAGGACCCCGTGCGCTGCTCTACGTCGAAAACGCCCCGGCGGGTTCACGCGGTGGCACGAGGGAGCAGAGAAAAAAAAGGGGAGGCGGGAGAGGACGGACGCGTTTGAGTGTCCCGATGTTATCTGCAGAAGGGAAATCCTCCCGAGCGGCGGTGAGGGAAGCGAACGTGCGATCGCAGAGCTGCGAAAACGGGGGGGGGGGTTGAAACGGGAGGAGAGGCGAGGGGGGGATGCGGAGCGGAGGGGCGGGAAAGGGGGGAACAACTTTGTGGACACAGCAAATTTACTCCTAATAGACTATGACAAGGACCCTTTTTTAGGCCGGCGGTTTTTTGGGTTGGAGCGCGCAGACGGTCCAGGAAAAGAGATCATTGTCTTGCGATGAAAGATGGAGCTCGCGTGTGTGTGTGCGTGTGCGTGCGTGCGTGCGTGCGTGCGTGTGTGTGTGTGCTGGATGGCCACCTAAGTCACGTGTCCCTCCATGCGCCCAAACATTTGATACGCAGGTTTTCAGCAGCTCTTGTTTTTTTTTTTTTCTTTTTTTTTCGCCTCCCTTCTTATGATATTAGGGGGATTTCTGAACGAGTTTTTTTTTTTTTTTTGCAAAGCGGAGTTTCCGTCATGAAGCGATCAGAGAAGGGCCCGGCGTTTAAAAGAAGGGCCCGGCGGTTTAAAAAAAAAAAGCGCCGCCGCGCTCCTCTCGCCTCCTTTCACTTTCCTTTGTCAACAACACACTTAAAGAGGAGACTAATAAAAGCATAAGAATTTTAATCGGGCTTTTTAACAGTCCCCTCTTATTTGCCCTCCGAGGGAAGGTTTATACGCGCCCCTGCCGCCGCCCTCGGCGCCGCGTCCTCCCCTCCGCCCCCCGCCACCCCCCTCCGCTTGTTGAATGCACTCATGCGTGATGGTCTGAACCCGGCCGACGGTCAGAGGGCATCGGCGAGAGCGCGGCCGGCGTGTAAACGCACGTGTGCGAGCGGCGGGGCGGCGGTACGTGTGGTCCCGCTTGTCGCGTGTTTTTCATTTCTTTTTTTTTTTTTATGCGCGCACATATATGTATATATATATATAAATATATCAATGGAGCTCTCCCGGCAGAACGCGCTTGCGCTTTCATCTCCGATTTTTATTCCCATCCACGGCGAGGAATGTGTTAGTTTTATGCGAGGGGGAAGATGATGCCAACCCGGCGCTGTGATGTCGGTGCCAAAGTATGACGGCTCGGTTCGCTCAGTCAGACGTTAGCGGATTTGAATGAGTGATTGGGAGGAAGTAAACAGCCGCAAAATGGAGGGAGGGCGAGAGAGGGAGAGAGAGAGACGGAGGAGATGGAGGCACCGAGTTTGAGCGTCCGTAAGGAGGTTTGCTGGGAAAGGAGAGGCCGGGGAGGAAGGGGGCCGAGTGTGTGGTGTGTTATGTAGGCAAAAAAAAAAAAAGAAAGAAGGGATTTTTAATGAGGGGAGATCTCTGCAGGTAACTTCCTCTCCCCACCTTTCCCTCGCTCCTAACCACCCCCTCCCACCACCACCACCGCTCCCAATCTCCCTTCAGTGTGGGGGGAGAAGCCCATCTGGTTGAACTAAACAGCAGATTAGCACATTAGCACTGGAAGACGGGCAGGCAGGCACCACAAGAAAGACCCGGGCTAACATACGACACTGGCACACATGGCGGACGACTCATTAAAGGCGAGACATAAAAGTTGCACTAAATTAAAGGCAAACTCCATCCGCCTTCATTAACAGATGGTAAAAGTTTGAGTCATGGTTGCAGCTCCTCTGCACCTCGATCCCGCCTCCATCTGAGCGAGAAAGAGAAGGAAAAAAAGAAAAAGAAAAAGAAAGTTGTTTCCGAAGGAGCGAGGCGAGCTTAACCTGCTCGGTTTTCACGCGTCTGTGTCAGGCGAACACGCCGGCGGTGGAGCTGCGGTGCCGTGACGACGCGCCTAAATCAGCGGGATGCTGAATGAAAATTCTGGGAAAAAAAAAAAAAATCCCCCCCCCAGAAAAAACACTGACGCTACTTTCCAGAGACCGCCCGACCCGGTCGTCCGCAGACTTTGTCCAAAGCTTTCTGCTGTTGGATCTCTCCTCCTTTTCTTAACCGAAATATAACTGCCAATTATGTCATCGGGTCTGCGAGCTGCCCTGCTTTATCTACCAAAAACAACAACAACAACAACAAAAAACCAAATCACCAGACAAGACAGCTCTATTAAAAACTGACACAAGAGTTGGCAGAGACGGGTGAGAATTTAGTTTTTTCGGAACAGCTAATAAGCCTCATAAAGATATGTCAAAATTTTCAGCAACATTGTAGCTAGTGAAGGGTCGGGGGGGTCGGAGGGGGGGGTCGGGGGGGTGGAGGCAAACACGCTGTGGTTATGACGTGTCTATGCTTTTTTTTTTTTTTTTTTGGCGATTAAAACTGTGTCGTGATGAAAGCTACGGCGAAACTGAAAAACAATCAAACCAAAAAAACCCCCCCCAAAAAAACACAACTTTCCTCATCTCTGTTTGATGTTTGCACAATAATCTGCAGCCTTTTTTTATTATTATTATTATTTTAAAGATTCATGGAAACGTCTGGCCCTGATATCTGGTGCTCGATGGAGAGCGGCAGGTCTGCCAGCCACGGGCCCCGATTATGCATCAGGTCAGGCTGGCATTTATTGCCGTCTTCAAAAAAAAAAGTATCCCATTCGATTAAGAAAGCTGTGCAGCACCTCTGTCACACACACGCACACGCACACACACACACACACACACACACACACACACACACACAATTTACCTGCATAATGAGCTGCTAAAGAGCACACAGATTAGAGTTGGTTAAGCTCAATCGGATCCGGATCCTTTTTTTTTTCCTCCTCTTCTTTTCTTTTTCTTTTTTTTTTCTCCGTTTGGAGGGTGGAGGAAGACTGGAGCTTGCCGCAGGTACCCCAGGTTAAAACTCCTGGCCTCTTTTTTTTTTTTTTTTTTTTTTAATGATTCCAGCAAAACTGAGCTGTGAGAAACTACAAAGCTGCCAGGCATGACTGGGCAGGGAGCTGCGTGTGTGTGTGTGTGTGTGTGTGCGCGTTGCGTGTGTGTGTAATAAAGCGGATCCTATTGCGAGATGTGGAGTTAGGAGCTGCTAAAATAGCCACATCTGAGTTTGCAGCTGTGTGAAGCCACAGGAAACACATCATAATCTGTGCTCCTGGTGGTGGGCGGGGTTTTGTGGAGACTAGCCCCGCCCCTCTGAGCACCTCTGCTGCAGGTCAGGCGAAGCTAAAGCTGCGCGAATCTCTTTTTTTTCCCCCCCTCCCCCTCCGATATTAACAATGATGTCAGACGCCTCGGCGGGGGCAGACTCCCAGAGAGTCGTCATCCATCCCCGCCGTTACTTGCAGCTTTGCTTTTTTTTTTTTGTAGCATTTCAGCATCTTTGAGCTAATTGTTCCCGTTTTTTACGACCTACAACTTTATTGTTTGGTTCAATCTCACTGCTCTCATTAGTTTCCAGATGCAGCAAGCAACTGTTTTCACCAAAAAAAAAAGAAAAAAAAAAAAGGCGCCGCGCGGCACCAAAATTAGCTGCCGAAAAACTCCCAGACTCCCCCTCAGCAGATGGAGGCTGAAGCAGAGCTGCCGAGCAGAGGGGCAGGTTGCGTCGGTGTGAGCGGGCGAAAAAAAGCCATATTCATGGAAAAAGTGTGACTATTTGCGCAAACTGAAAAAATAAATAAAAAGAATAATTAGTGCTCTAGCGAGTGATCTATTTGCACATTGCAGTGTCATCCTTCTCCACAAAGTCCAATTAGTTTGCGATGGGTGAATATTTAATCACTGAACCCAGAGATTAGGGCCTAAATCTCAATCTTAATCTGTTGTAAATGTTTGTTTTTTTGACACAGTTTGGTTAGCTTTGGGAGGGGATGATGGTCCTGGGTGAAAACAGACCCTTCCACTATGTTTGCAACACGTTTCAAAAGCGTTTCTAGTTGATTCTGTGTAAAGAACGCTTTCTGGCAAAAATCACTCCGGGCAAACTTCCCCCATGTGTCCGTGGCGCCCATAGCGTTGTACGCGCCGGCGTTCGTCCTTGCTGCGCGATAAAAAAAATGCCAATAGTCATTTACACCTGGGTGCAAACAGCATTGCTAGCTATTAGCATCTGCCTTCAAGAAAAAAACGGGCTTCCACCAGCAACTGACCTTTGACCTCATTTTGCATTTTTGGACCAGAGTGTCCCGCAACCAGCCCGGCTAGCACACAGCACAACTTAGAGCTAGCGTCTCACATGCTAACACAGCTGTGTGGAGCCGAAACAATGCTCGCACAACATCACACACACACACACACACACACACACACACACACACACACACACACACACACACACACACACACGCACACACACACCACTCTCGCGCTCACAGCTATAGGGCCCGTCTTTGTTAAGTCGGAGTACACAAGCGCAGTTGTGCGCTGGTTTAACGACCTCATTCTGGCTCGGCCAACGAGGTGTGCTATTAACAACATAACACATGCTTGAATACACACACACACGCACGCGCGCACGCGCGCACGCACACACGCATGCAAGCGAGCGCGGCCCCAGCGCACAAAATATTACCTAATTAACACAGACACAGTCAAATACACCTACCCTCTAAACACACACACACGCAGAAACACAAACTAATTTTGGCAGGCCGTTTCAGCGCGCACTAATGAAAGAGAACAGACTTTATTAGCTCCCTTTAACAGCCAACACCCCCACATACCTACTCACACAGACACACATGCAGGAACACATGGGCCTTTTTCCTTTTTTTTTTTTTTTTTTTTTTGCCCGCACAAGTCCAAACAAAGATATTACAGAGATGTAAAGCGAAGATATGAGGCTGGGAGCGCTGTGAATAATCGAGCTATAATTCCATTTCCTGTCGGCGGTGGTGAAGGAGCGGTGTCATCCAAGGATCCATCTGGTTTCCGTTTCGGCCCGCGGACCCCTCGCTGCTCCGCCGGCACCATTACACACACCCCGCTCACCTTCCAACGTGGAGCATGAGCAACTTCTTAGATTGCGGAAATCGCGTTAGATGAGTAATAAAAGTAAAGGCCAAAAAGAGGAAGGCGGTGGTGGTGGTGGTGGGGGGGGGCAAAAAAAAAATTGAACACGCATGTGTGCAGTTTATTGATCACGATGCTCGAGCTTTAATGATTTTAAGAAGTGGATTTAATTTGTCTCTTTCACCTCTCTGATGTTTGCTTATTTCTGCCCCCCCCCCCCCCCCCCCCCCCCCCCCCCCCCCCCCCCCCCCCCCCCCCCCCCCCCCCCCCC
>CAAKHG010012369.1:6967-22316 GCA_901007715.1 Dactylopterus volitans | reverse complement strand
ACATGTCAAACACACACACGCACCCACACCCACACACACACACACACACACTGAAGTCCAGGGATCCTCAGTTTGACTTTGGCAGTGGGGCTGTTAGTGACAAGGACACTCGGCTATTAGTCCTCGTTTGCACACTGCTTGGACAATTTAGCTATTCAAATAAAGACCGCTTGCTGGAAAACAGCTCATTAATGAAGAAATGGCTGGGTAATATGCCATAAATTTATTCTTTTATTCTCCCTCTATCTCTCTCTCTCTCCCACACACACACACACATCCATAGACACTGTCTGAATGCAAACACAACACCTTTGAATGCGTACTTAAATACACACAGACACACGCGCACACACACACACACACACACACACACACACAGAGTAAGGCTCCTGTGGGGAGCTTTAAAACAGGGAGCTGGCTCTAAAATACAGCCTCATTTTAATCCCGGTAAACACTCTCTCTGGTTTGCTGCCGAGTCAAAATGTCAAAATATTTACAGGAAAACGAGGAGGGCAGCCGAACTTCAGATGAGATCTGTGATTTGTTTGCGGCTGTTTTGCTGTTTTCTGCGCCGCATAAACTGGTGTTGATGTCGCGTGTGCTACTTTCAGTGTCTCAAATAATCCATTTGACTCAACAGTGTAAATAAAAGTACCATTCCGCCAAAAGTGTGCGAGGCTCAATCTCAAGCTGTTTTATGAATGATAATTGTTAAACTTTTTTTTTATTTTTATTTTTTTTATAAAAATCGCATCAAAGTAGCAGGAGTTTTCAGTATATTAGTGACAACATGAAATGTAGCCACATATATCAATGCTAACAGCATGGAAAGACTAAGTGTGTTTTACCAAAATAACATGTTTTTTTTTTTAAAGTGCTAATATTTACAAAAAAAATGGTAACATGACTGCATGTTGAGATCCATAAGCACAGTCAGACGGTACATGATGAAAAATACAGAAAAAAAGAGTGAGAAAATGACCTCTATGCCTTCACATGGTCCTCAGGAGACTCCAAGGATATCAGTCCCTTTTTATCAGTTTATCATGTGACTCGTAGAATATCGCAAATGTCAGGAACCAACATAATACTAGTTTGAGTTTTTGATTAGAAAATGTATTTTATTTCAAATTAGAAATAAGCGGAACACAGCAGCAACAATGGTCATGATGAATAGTTAAAACAAATATATTTACATTTTTTTTGTGCAGAGTTTTCTTCTCTTTTGGCCACTTTGTCAGGACAAACTGAAGTTTCCGTTTACTTGGCTGCAGGATTGCGCACAAACACACCGAGCTTGGCGGAGTGGGCGGGGCATGGGCCGGCGATGGGTCTGTTAGATCGTGAAACCGTCCTCTTTTTCACGCCGGCCTTGCTGGAGGTCGGCAGAAGGGAGAGGCACCGATTTTTGGCAAAAAGGCTCGAAAGCGGGCGAGAACCGAGACGTCGGGTGGCTGGCGTGTCAGGGGGCTGCGGGCCGGCGCAGCGGCGGCCTCGGCTAATGCATCTGCCGCAACACGTTTGGCCGGCGCTGTCGCATGCTTGATATGATTTCAGATCAGCGCCCAGGGTGAGAGAGCTGACCTCCGACAGGTGTGCGCGTCATCCTGGATCAGCGTCTCGACCCCTCTCCTGCCCCGCTGCTGTGCTTCCTCCCAGACAGGCGACTTCTTGATACCAAACAGCCCGAAGCGGAGTTTAGAGGAGGATGTGTAAACTTTCACACACCGCTTCTCTTGTTTTGATTCCCTTTGCTGCAGAGAGGTCAGAGGTCAGGGCTGACCGCAGAGCAGCCCCCCCCTGGAGCTGATAATGTTCTGCTCATGAGCTCTGTTGCAGAAAGAACTCAGAAACACTGGCTGGTTGATTGGAATTTGTCTTAATGAGCTCACAGGACCGACTCACTAATGACAGGTGAATAAAACCGCCATCCAACCCATAAATACAGTCAGTAGAGCATAAAACAAGGAACGAGGTTTGGAGGATATGTGCTAATGTGGAGGCTACTTTCTGGTCTCAGTGCTTCGTCGTCTTTTGGGAGGAAATAAGACAGGATAGATGGGTTCCATCCATCTTCTGCTTTTAGAGCTTAAAAGTGCCGCCTTTTGTCGTTTGGGTGTGCATTCATGGCAACCAATAATTGTGGAGGCCGAGAACGTCTGCTGCTCCTTCCGCTGACATATTGCTGAACCATGTTGGTGAGGATGCTCCCACGAGGAACTGCTCCGCCTTGCCTTCAAAATAAAAGTCTCTCATGCGTTTGAATAGAAATGGTGTTTCAGCGCGGAGCAGACTGAGCCTGCTGATGTTTCTGCGGCCTCTTACGCGAGCCGGTAAATCTAAATTCCCCGTTAAGAAGTTACACAAGTGCTTCCGAAACATGTTTAGGGCGTTTGACTAATATGAAACAGCGGCGTACGCGCTCGCGAGCGTCGCTTTCGGTGGCGGAGGCGAGCGCAAAGCGCGTCGGCCTCCCTCCGCGGGCCGCGGGTGGAGGCGACGTGGCGACAGGCTGAGTGTGTGCGTGTGTCTACCCGCAGTCAATGTCCTCGTTGTGTGTTTTGTTCTCCATGACGGCTCAGACAGACGGTGTCTGGCCGCTTGTCTGGAGCGTGGAGGACCCGGCCGATGACGTGTCGCTGTGCAGATGTATCTGAGAGGCAGCCGCACAGTGAGGGGATTGTCCAAGCAGCCAGAGTAGAGAGAGAGACAGACAGGCAGACAGTCGAAATGCTTGTAAAGAGACTGGCAGCATCGGCTTCCGAACCTTTGGACTCGGCGATGGTCAAGAAGAAACCTGCGAGGCTTTGATTATCTAATCACTTGATTGGATGATCTAATCACTTGATTAGATAATCAAGAGAAAGATAACAGCAATTAAATCTTGGTTGGTTTTGTGCTTCACCGCTCGCTCAGATCGAACCGACTGGCGCCGCCGCGCTGGCGGCGGGGTGAAGTGTGTGCAGGGCCGAAGGTGGCGCCATTCTCTAAACGCACGCAGGACCACGCAGTCCTGTTGAGGGACAAGGAAAATCTTCTAAATTGGAGACGTTTGCCGTTTTTCTGACGCGATTGCTCGCTCTCTCTCTCTCTCTCTCTTTTTTTTACTACACCCGACACGTTCACACACACTCGTTCTAGGGGGGGGCACGCGGTTCTAAAATGTCAGACCAGTCGCTGCCGCGCGCTCTGCGTCGTTGGCCGTGCAACTGTGTAACGAAGTTAAACTGGCGGACCACCTGAGCGGGAGCGTTACGGAAGCCTGAGGGCCCGGATGGCTCGCGCTCAAGCCGCCGCATTCGTGTGTTCATTTGTGTCATGAATAATCAGCGCAGCAACGCTCGGAGGTTTAGATACACAAGAAAACCTCTTTCACGGGGAGATAAAGTTACAGAGGAGGGATTCCACGAGCACACGCAAATTGTGTAAAAAAAAAGGAAAAAAGAAGTTAATTTTATTAATCAGATAAATTGAACTAAGCAACTGCTTACGAGCACCAACATCTCACCGAAATCCTATTGTGTCGTAATGAGACACTTTGGCAAGAAATTAGACAAATGCTCTTGGTGAGATTTCAAGTTTTTGGAGCTCTTTGTCTGCCGCCTGCGTCCTTGTCAATAGTGCAGCTGTGTAGGCAGAGGGAGGCGGTAAAGACTCTTATCTAAACGTGGAAGGGGGTTTCGTCCCGAGTGGGAAGAGGGCGGCGAATGAGGGAGGGGCAGAGGGAGGGATGAAGGCAGGGAGAGAAAAAGAGGTGGGCCCCACAACAGCCCCAAGTGCTTTTGCGCTAAGGAGGATTAGGCAGCCATATCTACCAGCGATTCTGTAAGACGGGGTTAACCCCTGGCTGAACCTGGCTGGACATGTGCTGCCGCGGCGCGCGGACCAGATCGGGTTATTCGGGCAGGTTGAGGGGTTTCGGGTTCAGGGGTCAGGTGAAGTGTCAGCGGCGGCGGTGATGAAACCGGCACGGGATTGTAGGCCCGGAAGAAGATAAGCGCGGCGAGGGAGGCGGAGGAGGGTTATCTCGGAGGCGCGAATGAGGGAGGCGGCGACGGCGGCGGCGGCGTGCGGATCGGTTTGGGGAGCGGCCGAACGTCAGGGCGGGCGGCGGCCCGCGGTGGCAGCGTCTGCTTTTGAATCGACGATTTGGAAATCGAAATCGGCTTGGTGCAGTTTTTTTTTAAGCCGAACCCGGCAGCTCCCCGCCGACGATCCGCACACCCGCTCGCCGTTCAGTCAGGAACAAACGCTGTGCGGTGGGGTTACACCGAGAGAGGCTCCCACTGTTCTGTCAACCCTAATTCATGTCATTATTTTATGTATTCTGTACATAATTTGACTATTAATTATGTATCTAGCTCTTCACACAAAGACCCTCACGTGTTCAAGTGTTGCCGTTAAGTCCGGTTAGTGCGATGTAGCCTCGAAATGAAGTCTTGGAACAAGCAGCCGCGATTCTCCTGCGTTTGTTGGTTTTCTTCTTCGCACGGTCAGCACTTTTAACCCGCTCTTCTAGGAGAGGCTCGTCTGATGTCACGATTTCACAGTCTGAGAACCAGTGAATGTTCCAGAATACTGGCACAACCGCGTGCAGTCTCAGAGAAGGCCAGTGACAAACGACATAACATTAAAAAAAAACAAAAACAAAGATGACAAATGTGACCCGACTTCTTAAATGCAACGGATGCGCAAAAAAAAAGAAAAAAAAAGAAAAAAAAAGTTATTAAACATTTTGAACACGGGTGCTCCAGTCTTTGCGGTTTAATAAGTAAAAATTGAATTATTTATTTGTTTGCTGAACGGGTCATTTGAGAGCCGCAGCGACGTTCTTCACTTCGGCACAAACCACGAGATGTCAAACGATGAGAGAGAGACGTGAGAATAGAAGTGAGCCATTAAAGGAGCTTTTGTGGTCTGTAGGCTGGTCTAACAGCGACGCGTAAACGGTTGCAAGTTCAGTTTTGATAAAGGAAAGCAGAATCTTTAGGTGCTTGTTAGCTGATCTGACTTAATGGCTAAATAAAGTTTTTGGGTTTTTTTTAATAACTAATCTTATTCAGAAGGTGGGTTGTCTCTTTTGGACCTGCACGGGCACGGTGGCGCAAACTTTGAAAACTGTAACTTTAAATTAAACCAGACTGAAACTCAAGATTCTTCTGATATAAAAGATGAAACCCACTCGGGACGGAATGCGAAAAAATAGGAAAGAACACTAAAGTAAACAAAAGACAATCGGGCACCCTGTTAATTGTTTTTGATCCATGAGGGTCACAATAATATGTTTCAGTTCATGGCCCAAATTTTGTCTTAGCAGCAGAACACTGCAATACAACTTTATATTTTGCTTTTGAGAAAGTTGTTATATGAATGAGATGTAATTGATAAAGTTAATAAAATCCAAGAAACCAGTAGGACGTGATTGAAATATTGTTGCCAACAAGCTGAAAAATATCTTTTAAATGCCTGTAAAACATACAAGAGTTGGCCGCTCTTTTCTCTTCTCAACCACCTGAGCTAGGACCCTGACTTTTTTTTTTTTTCAGGCTCCCTGATCCGTCACATTGTTTTACGAAGTCAAATTTTCCCGGAACCCGTTTGGTTTCGCTGTTAAAGCCAGTCAACGCAATCATTCTGGTATCATTTAAAAAAAAAAAACAATTCACAGCGGTGATGTGTTGATCCCTCGCACGCCGCTTATTAAGTCCCTGATTCGGACCGTTGCGCCGTGGTCCCCCCCATAAGGCGACCACTCGTCCGTCACATACGGGTTCCCATTGGTGCGTCACATTACATACCGTCAAGTAGCCACCAGTCTGTTATATACAGTTCAGTAGCCGCTAGTCCGCTTGGTACAATCTCCACGGCAAAGACTTTTCATTGTGTGCTGCAGCTCATCACATGCCTGGGATCAGGGGGTCTGGACGGGGTCACCGAAGGAGCAGCGAGGTGCTGGAGGGGTCATGGAAAGTGTGAAAGACGGTCACCGAGCGTCCCTCTTAAATACTTAACACACAATCCTCCGTTTCACTCTGCATTAACGGCAATATAGAATGCGCGTTTGATCACTCGGGTGCCCCAGTTAATGCGTTCTGTCGTCAAGGCATACGTCACCGCAGCCTTGTTGCAGTGAAGCCAGGGCGTAAAGTGATTAAAGCGCACCATCAATCGATCAAACTTATTTTTATTTTTCTTTGTATGGCACCTTTAATATTGGCGAGTGCAGCTCAAAGGGCCTCAGCAGTGACAGAGAGGCAGATGGGCTAAAAACAACAGGGGAAAAAATGATGGGGAAAAAAATTCACAAAGTAGTAGCAGTAAAATAAAAAATAATATATGAGTCATTATCATAAATAAAATTACGCAGACTGATCAATGCAGAGAAATAAAAATGTAAATGATAATAATAATAATGATAATATTCATTTACACCTTCTGCTTAAATCAGACTAAATAATTTATATTTTTTTGAAGATAAATGCTTTAAAACATTTTATTATTTCTAAGTCCAAAATTGGGCAGAATGCTTTCAGAAGGCTCTCAGCTGTTCTTAAGGGAGCAGAAATACAGTAAAAAACAAAAACAAAAAGAAATGAAAAACTACGTCACTGCTCCTTTTTGCCTTGTGCGATGGCAGAGTTTAGCTGTTTTAATGAACACAAACGTATGGATGCCAAGTGCACCAGCTCTTGAGCTGGCTTAACCTTTCTACCTCCAGACAAGTCTCGCAGCTGTATAGTTTCCCAGCGCGGGCCCTGATTGGCTGACCTCTGCCCGACTGGCCTGTGTATTCATGCATGCGGGCCTGATCATCTCCCCCTGACCTTGAATCTACACCTCCCTCCCCCACTGTTTTCATTTTCATTTTCATCCACTACCTTATTGTCCGGACCCCCCTCTGGTTTAGTGACGTCGCACCTTGGTGACGTCTGATGATGTCTTATCCCCGTCACTCCTGCCCCCCTCCCTCCCCCACCGCCTTAAAACCAGTGAGAGTATTTTTTTTTTTTAGGTCTTTTTTTTGTACAAAATTATATAAGAATAATATATACAAAATTATGAATTTGTCAGATTGTACAAAAGAAAAAACGTTTTTTTAAATTATTTTTTTGGAGATTCCTTTTTCTTTCCTATATTGGACATTAATCAAAACTTAGACAGAACTAGACAACAAAAGCGAACTACATAGGAATACAGAAATAGCAAAATGTCATATATTAAAAATGAATATCAGTGCTTCAAAGGCTTTTTCTGAAAGCGCGTTTAACCCAACACCTGAAAATATGTTAGAATATCAAGAATATTTCTTAAATCATTTATTCAATTATTATGATTAGTTATTGTTATTATTTTGTATTTTATTATTTAATAATAAGTATAATAATAATAAGTATAATAATAACAACTTTAATAATAATAATAATAAAAATAATAATAATAATAATAATAATATGGACACTTCCTGTAAATATACATATATCTTAACAACTTTCTGTTATATTTAATGTAATTCTGTTCTTCTTAAACACAGTTTTTTTGTGCACAATAAATGTCTACATGGATTCTATTCCATGCATTTAATTTCCAACTTTTTTAGTCGACTTTTTACACAGACAGCACAAACAAGATGAAATTGCTGAAATCTTGATGCAAAGTGAAATAAAAGTGAGCAAAGAGAAAAAGGCCAAAAGGAAGGAAAGTATAGAGAAACAAAACAATGACATACAATGAATTATTGAAAATGACAACAAAAAATAAGCAATAAAATACGCAATAATGTTGATGAAATTAGAATGAATAAGCACCGAAACAAACAAAAAAAAACTTTATTTACTTACATATATTTAAGAAAAATACATTAAAGCCTCTTCTGTTTTCAGTCATCCAAGATAACTTGTAAATTATTAGAAGGATATATTTTCATTTCAGTTATTCAGCCGGTCATTAGGAGAAAGTGGCAAGACAATTTTCCATAAAACTTGGTGGAAAGAATTTTTTTTTAATTTATTCTTTTATCCTTGAGGAGCAGGGATTTATTTTTTTTCAAGATGGTTATTAAAGTCTAAGGAAATAGTACATGGAATAAAATAATTCATATTTACAGTTATAATAACTATTCATACGTAGGATATTGTGCAGATTCTGATAAAAGTTCTTATGCAGATGAGCAAAATATATTTCTGTTTGAGAATTATGATAATTCAGTCTCTGGACAAATAGAGTAAGACACCTGAAAGTTGCATCAATGTATTCCTGAAGTAATTAGTAGAGTTGAATTAGACACAAGCAGACTGTGAAACTATAGTTCTCATATTCTAAACATGGTTTCATGTCAGGATCTGCACACATGGGGAAAAATGGGCTATTGGCCTGTTTTTAAGCAGTCAGTCATTGCACATACAATTTACAGATAAACTTGAACTCATCCTCTAAAGATAAATCTGGTGAACATGTGCATTTTTTGAGCCTAAAAAAAACCAACGGAATAACTCAAGGTAACACTGAATACATCTCAACAAATTTACAGCTTCATAAAGCTGATTACACTGTGTGTGTCGTTTACCTCCATCGCTCCGGAAAAAACTACTGGAATACATAAATTAGCCAGTGTTGCCCTGTGACGTGTCCTTTAATTACAACAAAAACGGCTTTTGTAGTTTTTGAGAGAATCCCACAAACGCAGCTGCTTGAAATGCAACCGTGCGCATGTTCGTCTGCAGCTGGAAATACATTATTTATGATATCTATACTTCGTAATACAGCGGATTTAGAAAACGACTTCGCTTCTAAAATGTTTGCCACTCTTTAAAGATTTCTTTGTTCCGTGGAACCAATGGGCGTGAGAGCCACAGGCCAGGTGTGGGAGTCAGACTGTGTATCGAGACGGGCAGCGCAATCTAAAAGCAGTTTCTTTGTCTTTTGAGGTGTAATATGTAACAATTTCACTTTAAAATGTCCACAAAAGTCCAGTTAAAAAAAAAAAAAAATCCGTTAGACATAATTTGTTGATCCAATTTATTGATATGATATTTCAATAACCAAACTTCCTGTGGCGTGCTAAGTGGCTCATGCTAGCCACTGAACTACCGTGTACTGTAAAGCTAACGTTTCCCACTGTGTTCAACATGGTCGCGGAATCTCTCTCGTTATGCTAGTTTTGACCTTTGATGTTCGTGCCCGTCCGCCCCACAACCGACCTCACCACACGCCGCGGTGTCAGCTACAGCGGCCGCAAGTGGGTTCGCCTCATGGTTCGCAGGTGGCAAGTCAGCGATGGCCCATCTCCACGCTAACCATTAATGTTTTAAAACGAGAGAAGTGACTTAACGTGAGGCGAATTCAACTGTATTGCTTCAGGATGTCTTCGAAGTGATCTCCTCTTATGAAATGATACGCAACGCGCTCAGAAAGCGCTGAGGAGAGGACACCCGCTGTTTACGATGCGCGATTCTCAACGCCGCAGTGATGTAGCCGACGTTTGGCTGAACAACATGACACTGATATGAGTTAATCAGGTGAATATAACTTCCCGTTGCCCCACTTTGCTCGTCACGTTACACAGGCATACCGCCACCGGTCTCGGCCTTGCCCTCCGTTCCCCTATCGGAGCCCGAGCCCCGGCCGTGCCCCGGCCGTGCCCTGGCTTCGCCCTGGTAGGCCAGAGTGCAGCAGGGTGGGGTGCAGAGGGCGAGGCCGGGGCAAATGCAGGTCACGCCAGATCCAGATCTCCCGTGGTAATCTCTGCCCCAGCTCTGAACCCTGGATCCCATTAAAAAGGATTTACATTCAATAGTGTAGATGTACCAAAGGCAGCTTTTCTTTCTTCTTTTCTCATCATTTCCCCTCTCTAATAAAATCCCTGTAAAACACCAGCGTGCTTCCCCCCCCTTCCTTAGAGGCTCCCACAATGGAATGGGGCACTGTGATGTGAACATAAGCCACACCCAGTAGCACTAGACAGGGTGAGGGGATTGGCTGGGATGTTTTTTTGATAGTAAAGGCCTTCTCTGGGATGTGTTTGGCAAGTTGGGGTACATTTGTTTGAAAAAACAAAACAAAAAAAAAACAAGCATATCTCGTAGGCAGCATGTGAGCTGAGAGGGAAGAAATATTGATTAGAAGGATGGAGATGCGGTTGTAGCACGCGCAGCCGTTACGGATACAGCAGTTTCTGTGGCTTATCCTCCCGCTTTATCCCTCCCCTTATCTCCATCTCAGCTATCCTGCTGGCTGTGCCTCTTTTGGATCTTTGTAGTAAGACATGCTGGCGTCAGTATTTTTCACTGAGCTGCTGGATCCACTCCGATCTCATTATTTGCGCAGTGGTCAGTTGGCCTAACTATGATCTCACTTGCCTGGGCTGCCCGATGAGCCTGATTTTACAGCGCAGTGATACTGTAGTTAAAACCGACCGGCCTGCTTTGGCTCCTAACTTGCGTGCGGTATGCAGCCCAATAAGGAAAGCGGCTTGATTGCGAGGGAGTTTCAGAAGATAAAAGCCGAGGGATGCCAGCGGCATGGGGGTGGCCGAGCTAACAAGCCACACACTACAAAGAGAGCCATTCAGGTGTGCGGAGAACATCGGATTGAGGAAGCATCTTTAAGTTGGCAATGAAGTGCCCTTGAGGAGTCTTTTAACCCTTATAATATTCCACTGCCTGACAGTAGTCAGCAATAGACCAATAGTGCTGTAATGCCATATAAAGTCGAAACAATGGCCCGCATTCTTTAGCACACATTAGACGTTCTAGTCGTCTAACCAGCTAGAACATCACTGAAAATTTCCTGGAAACATCTGGAAAATTCGGTTTAACCAAGACTGGGAACCTTGTGTGTGGCATTCTCCCGTTTGGACTTCTTTGTCTGGGACCAGGGTTGCAAAGAAGATTTTTTGTTTTGTTTGTTTTTTGTAATGAGCCTCATCTGGAGAAATTAACAATAGTTAAACTTGCCAAAGACTTATTTTTGGCTGTGGTTAGCTAATATTATCACTATAATGAGATACAATTTCAGACTTTCCAATTTCAGTGGACGTTTAATGTAATTGGTATGAAGTGCAGCCAGTCGCAGCCAGAAAACACCGTAATAGCAAAGCTACATGGAACCCAGCCCGAAGCATCTGCTGTCTAATGATAAATTAAAGGAAAAATCTTGCCACTTGAGTGACACGTACAATGAGACATGTCCACTTTTGCCCCATCAAACGCACACTAAGCTTGTTTAAGTCCCATCAACACCTCCTTCCGAGTGACCATAGCCATCTTGGAGCTACGTTATGCTAGCGCTACGTACAGTTAGCCGAGCGCCGCCTGCGCTGAAACAGAAAGGGCGTTTGGCCTTTCGTCGTCAGCCGCAGGTTAATTTCGGCAAAAAGCCTCCGCAGCCCAATTTTGCATTGCTATTGCTACTTTTTGGTCAAAGACTGAAAGCAGTTTAACAGTTCTGAAT
Source organism: Dactylopterus volitans (assembly GCA_901007715.1). NCBI lineage: Eukaryota > Metazoa > Chordata > Actinopteri > Syngnathiformes > Dactylopteridae > Dactylopterus > Dactylopterus volitans. The sequence continues at coordinate 10,868 of CAAKHG010012369.1, read as the reverse complement.
AGCAGCTCAGACGGGAACACTGTGAGAGAGGAAAATACTGGAGATAATCAGGTAAATGTCGAACCACTAGACTGCAAAACAACGCCTAAGGGTGCATGAGGGCTTTTTTTTTTAAAAAAGTAACTAATTTTCAAAAGAGAAATAGGTGATTATATTTCCTTTGCAAGCAGAGGTGAAAGTACAGCAACTAATGGACAGTGTGTGTGTGTGTGTGTGTGTGTGTGTGTGACTGCCACGTGTTCTGCCCACATGTGACCTCTTTGTGAATGATTTCGTCCTTCGTCCAGGTTTTATTCATTGCTTTTCACGTGGCTTTGGTGCAAACAGGACCTGCCTCAAAAAAAAAAAAAAAAAAAAAATTCCTTATGAATTAATCCACTGAAATGAAAGATGAAAAATAAAACCAAAAAATAAAAAAGGCTGATGGAGAGAGACCGCCTTTGGTGTAAATACCTCACAGCTTAAGTACGGAGCGTAGGGCAAGTGGAATAAAGGGAAGAGCTATAGATGGGCGTCCTGAGCGGGGAGCTCTTTTTTTGATTTCCTCCCATGATGTTAATCTTTTTGCTCTCTTTACTGTCTGACGGAAAGACTGACTTTATTAACACAGATATTGGGATTCACATATGCATCACCAGGGACAGAAAATATGTCTTTTAAGCAGCTTTAAAAAAAAAAAAAAAGTCCCTAACAAACGGTTTTCCCATTTTCCGGCTGATGTGATTAAACCAAGCAAAAAAAAAACAAAAAAAACAACAGAACAAAAAATATGGTAAATGTGCAGCGCAAGGCTAGATTAAGCAGATTACTGAGGCTGTTTCATGTTGCTGCTACTGTAATTTATTTACGCAGCCCAGTCGCCGGGGAAAAAAAAAAAATTGTCGTTCAACATTTCTGCCAACAGCAGATACACATAACGTTGATGTTTCTGAGCTGAGGAAACCTAACTGGAGCTTAACTGTCGCATGGACACGTGGCGAAAGCAAGAAGATCTCAGAACGCAGTCCAACCGTTTACGGTTGCGTTCTGCAAAGTCTTGCAAAGGAGCCAAGGAGCCAAGGAGAAGGTCGTGGTTGCAGATGGGACTGAAATACTTGTCTTGTCCTGCGCGCTCCAGCGTTTGCTCGACCTCTGGCTGACCTCAGGAGCGGGGTGCATCCCAAACCTGGACGCCACACGCGCAGTATGTATCTGTGTTTTGCAGAAACATTGATGCGACATGTTATTCCTGGTGACTGGGTTGATGTTTGATTTTGTAAAACAGCACTTAAGTGATTAATCAGTAATTTTTTATTTTTATTTTTTTAATGGATTAATGGTTCGGATCAGAAAACTGGAGGATTTTTCTTTGGTGGACAACGATATCTCCCTTTTTTTTTTTAGGAGAATTTCAGTTTGGAAAATAATTCTCAGACTATCAAGCAATGTAAATGCAGTCACCATTATTTTTGCAGCGGAAGTAGGGGCCTTGCTGCACATATGGGGTCTTAGCTAAACTTTTACATGAATGAATTCATCTCACATCTGGAAACCACTACAAGTTGAATATTTCTATCATAATATGGCAACCGCGTTCATCCGTGCAGTTAAAATGGTGTTTCATTGAAGGCCTTCTGCACACCCCACAGCAGAGAAGCAGTCCTAAGACAAACACTGAACATCTCAAGAGATGTTTTTTTCTCTATTTTGTTATTACTCCAATCATTTTGAACCTGGTGCTGCGTTTTCCTCAATGGCAACAAACATGTTGAGGTGTGCTCTGCACGCCGTGAGCGAAACCCGGAGCACGCCCCGAAACCCGGTCAGAATGGCGTACATTTTTCATGCGCGTGACTCCTCTCGGAGGCGGCGCTCTCTCCCCGCGCAGCGATCTCCTGCGACCCCATCGTGCTCCCAAGTCGACAGCCCGCCCAGCCGCAAGGACGCCACACGCTATACATTAAAGCTGTGCTGCGGCCCATCAATTAAACATGGCCGACAAGGACAGGCAGAGTTCAGCGAGCTTTTTCTCAACCTGCTGCCGGTGGCGTGCTGACTCGTGTGCTGCGACTCTTTAAGTTACCTGCCGTGAGGGGGGGGGGTCGCCGGTGCAAGATGTCGATGGCGGTCGGGGATGATGAGTGCTGAGTGCTCTCGCTGCTACTTGCCTCGCTGCGTATTTACGTACGCGTGGCTATTTACACTCAGCGCATGTCGTGGGGAGGGCGGAGGGGGGGCTGCACATGGGATCGGATGTCGCCAGCTGCTGCCCCCACATGTGCGTCTGCGGCCCCGGCAGAGGCGGCGGGCTGCATGGGGCCCGGCCGTGATCAAAACGTGCGGAGAAAAAACAACCGAGCTGATCCGATGGCTGGAGCCGGGGGACTACAGCAGCTCCGCTTGTCCTGCGCGGGTTCATGCGTGCGCGGCCGGTTGGCTGCGAGGGTGTCGCGTGCCCTCCCTCTCGTGCTGCAACCTAAACGTGCATCAGTCAGAGGTCGCAGAGGGGTCAGTCACACACCCACACACACACACGCACGAACGCAGCCGATCAGGTTTTTCGGAATGTTGACGTTGCGCCGGGCCCTCGCTGCTCAAAGCGCTTCGCAGTGTATCCACGCTCGCGTTTAAGCGGCGGTGGCGCAGGCTGCCGTTTGGGGGCCGAGCTGCTCACCGGGCGTGTAGGACGTCAGGATATAACGCAGATTTTGAGACACGAGGGATCTGCGCAGAGAAGACAGATGGAAAAATAGCGGCAGGCTGCCCGCGGCGAAAGAAAACGGTCACACGCGTCATGGTTTCCGTCTCCCTGCTTGTGTCGTTGCAGGTGAAGGTGTGGTTCCAAAACCGCCGAACCAAGCAGAAGAAGGACACCACCAAGGATTCGGACAAACGCTCGTCCTCCTCATCCGAGTCTTTGGCCACCTGCAACATCCTGCGCCTCCTTGAGCAGGGGCGGCTCCTGTCGGGCCCCGCCCCGCCGCCGAACCCCCTCCTGGGGCCTCCGCCGCACCCTGCAAACGGCTCTTTGCTCAGCAGCCCCGGCGGGGGCTCCTCCACCTCCCCGGGGATCAGCAGCAGCACTCCTCCCAGCTCCCTACCAGGGGGGACTTTTGGGCTTTCGCTGCCCTCGCTGGGCGGCACCCCGCCTTCGCCACGCCTGGGTGTCCCCCCACCACACTCCCTCTGCTTCCCCATGCCCCTGCTGGGCGGCGCGCATCACGAACTGACGTCCACCTACGGCTGCGGTTCCTCGGCGTTTGAGCCTTATATGCGGCTGGACAGGAAGGAGGCAGATCTGGGCGGGAAGAAGACAGTTTCTTAAGTGTTCTGTCCCGGTTTTAGGACACCAGGGGGACTTTTCTCCTCAGCCTCTCAGTCTGCTGCGCTTGACACTCCAGCTGCGAACGAGGTAGCAGACAGGAGGGAGGCGGCGCCTGGGATCAAATGTGAAGAATAAAGAGATCAAGGAGCTTTTTTTTTTTTTTTTTTTTTTTCTTTCCGTGGCACCATCTTGTGCCACAGCACCTTTTTTTTTTTTTTGACACAAAATGGTGAAAAAAGGACATGATGTGACTGAGGGTGACGATGCCGCTCTCCCACAAGAAAACGAAACAAAAAAAAAAAAAGTGTGAATTTTTGCATAAATGCCATGTGTGTGTATGTGGAGCGAACCCTGGCAGATGGATGTTTCCCTCACTCCCTCTGCGGTGGTTTTAAATGACTCTTCACTTTTGTCCAGTGGGTTTGTGCGTGTGGTTTCTCTATACAGGCCTTCATTTTACTGTTCAGGAAAAAAAAAAAAAAAAAAAAAAAACTTGACGGAAAGTTCAGACTGAATCTGAATGAGAAGAGCAACAAGAGCAGTTTTATTCCCGCGAGTGGCCATGTTTGATTTTAGTTTATGTGCGGATCACACTAT
>CAAKHG010012366.1:4536-15544 GCA_901007715.1 Dactylopterus volitans | reverse complement strand
GCACGCCGGTCACACCGGCCCGGCCGGTCACACCGGGCCCAGCCGGGCCGCGGCTGACTGTCTGACTGACTGACTGTCTGTCTGTGTGTCTCTCAACCGTCAGCCAACACCAAAGCTGAGGTGCGCTTCCACGTCGGGACGGCAGACTGGATCCCGGAAGACGTGCGGCAGAAGATCCTGGACCAGGTTTGTTTTTGGCTGCTGTCGCATCAGGAAATCATCTGACTTTGCACTTGTGATTATGATGTGATGCGATACAAATATGTGGGGAAACACTACCAATATCAAATGAGGACACATAGCCTGTATATGTGCATGCTATGTGTGTACCTGTGTATTAGAGCCTGACCGATTTATCAGCCAGCTGATACTTGTGTGTCACAAGCATGTCGATATACATCGATATCAAGCTCTTGTACTCAGCTGCATTAAGACAGACATGATAATAAAACCTAAAGTAGTTGCAGTTACGAATGATGTCCAGTAGAGGGCCGTCCCCGTGCTGACTACCGTCACTGGCGCTCCACCGATCTAGAATATTTTACCTGCCAGCCTATGAACATTTGGTAGTCAAAGGAACCGCAGCTACGTAATAAACAGACGCAAAACAAGAAGCAACTGTTGCATTCTGAGATAAAAAAAACGGATAACTTATCTAAATCTGAAGCACGGTGGGCCACGTGGGCCGCCCTCGCTAGTGCACCGACGATATGGCAGGAAAGGACTTGGACGATTGTCGCCTCCAAAAATCTAGTATCAGTCAGGCTCCAATATGCGTGTCTCCATTTATGTGTATTTGTATGTAGATAAAGAGTGCAGTTGCTATGGGAACCACCTCGGGCTTTGCTTTGCCGATTGTCTGCTTTGGGCCCAGAACAAAAACCGCATCAGCAAGGCGGGCGAGCTGCTGGTGACCTCGGAGCTGAGCCGGAGCCAGCAGAGGAACCTGCGAGACTGCGTGGAGAAGCTGTCGGCCATCATCGCCGCGGCCAGCGAGAAGCCCAAGGAGCCGGCGGCGGAGGACGTCGCCCTGTGGGCCGCCAGGTAGCCCGGAGCAGCTCGCCGCGGGCTCGCCCGCCCCTCGCAAACATGGCTGACGGTTGCCCTCCATCTCAAAACAGGTTAGACAAGAGGAACAAGGAGCGACGCCGGCAGAAGAAGATCCAGTCAGCAGCCAAGCAGAGCCGACGGGTGGACCCTGACTGAGGCCTGAACCGGGGCCTGAACCGGGGCCTGAACCGGGGCCTGAACCGGGGCCTGAACCGAGGCCTGAACCGAGGCCGGTCCTCAGTGAAACCGCACGTCTGTCCAGTTTTGGCTTGTTTTTTTCCCCTTTGAAATAAAATCTGGTAAATGAAGCTTGACGGTTGACGGATGCTCGTTTGCGGCATCTCAACTTTGAATGCAAACGGGGAAAAGCGGCATTTGGATAGTAGAAAGAAGCTGTATAATATTAGCAGTAAGGTAAAATCATACGGTTAAAAAGGGGTAGGATCAAAATAAAAGTGTATACTTCTTCCTACTCCTTTTTTGAACTTATGTGTATACAATGAGTTCATGTTACTGTTTATTTTATTTATCTTTTTTTTTAAACATGATTGAAATAAATTCATTCAAAAAAAAAGAATTAAGCGTAATTTTTGTTAAAGCTGGAGGTGGCTGAGTATTGTTAAACCGGGCGGGCTTTGTTGTTGCTGCTGTGTGACATCACGGCGGGTGACATCACGGCGGGTGACATCACGGCGAGTGACATCATGGCGGGTGACATCACGGCGGGTGACATCACGGCGGGTGACGTCTCGTGTTACACAGCCATGAACTCTCGTGACCCTCACTGAAAATGTCAGAATCAGAAATGCTATGTTCAGGTGAAACTTGTGTATATACTGTAAATACGTACAGTCGATATTACAGACGGATCTGTGGGCTGCTCCTGATTTGTCATTTTCTTCCACATTCGAGGGGATATTTTGATAGTTTACCTTTGGGTGTGTGTGTGTGTGTGTGTGTGTGTGTGTGTGTGTGTGCATGTTCCCCAGCAAATTCAGATGATTGCAATCAGCAGCGCAGGCAAAAAAAGATCACATATATATATATATATATATATGTAAGAAATTACCTCAAAAATAGTAGTAAATTAGTGCAAAGCCACAAGAAAAAGATGAGGAATTCTCAGAAAATTTGGAGCAAAATATTTGCGTTGATCGTGCGTCTCTGAGAGTTGGCATGAAGGCTCAGATCACTGATGGGTGTTTCAGGTTGAACTGAGAAACCTGGTGACGTCACTGAAGGAGCTCTGTCTCCCAAAAATGACTATTTTTCAATTCAAAAAACCCCCGAAGCGGTCAATCATGAGAGGGGGAAAAGGGTTTGAGAGTAACAAAAGCAGCTAGCAGAGGATGGTTTCGATCCATCGACCTCTGGGTTATGGGCCCAGCACGCTTCCGCTGCGCCACTCTGCTCGCACACACGCACTTGCGCGCTCGCTGCTAAATAGAGTGACACACGGCGCGACAGCGCAGCTGCGCAACCGCCAGGTTTACGCGCCTGGCAGCTGCGTCAAACTTCATTTATATAGCTCCTTTCATACATCTCTTACGCTCTTTAAAACCCTCCATGCCAGCAGCTGTCCCTGAACGCACCACCCGTCACTTTCTCAGTCACTTCCATGCGCGTTTTGTTTGAAATATTCTGACTTCAAAATAAAAGCCTCAGCAGAGCGCGCGTGTGCTGCTCCTTCCGTCGCCGCGCGGCGCGTCCCTCTCTCAGGCGGAGAGCCGAGTTTACGTCTCCGCCGCGGACGTGCGTGAGGCCAGGACACAGTGGAACGCTCGACCCCGCGTCGCTAACACGAAAAAACACTGGCCGCGGACGAGACGAGTACGGGAAGCGTGGAGGGACACGCGCCTCAACCGGCCTGCTGCAAAAAAGCGACCACGAAGGGACTCGAACCCTCAATCTTCTGATCCGAAGTCAGACGCCTTATCCATTAGGCCACGCGGTCCGACTGGTGGTGAGAGAGACGTGTGTGCTATATATGGACATACACACACGGATACACACGCAAAACACACGCGTAACATACACGTATGGACACACTCGCTTATCCGCTTATCTTATCGCAGCTGAGTTCATCTGCATTGTTGTCGCTAAGTCGTCGCGCGGTTCTGACGTCATCAGCGCGCCTGAAGGTTCAGAACGAGGCCCAGAGGAGCGTTTCACCACAGACGCGCGCGCGTCTGTGCGTTTCACCACAGACGTGCGCGCGTCTGTGCGTTTCACCACAGACGCGCGCGCGCCTGCGCGTTTCACCACAGACGTGCGCGTGCCTGCGCGTTTCACGGATCCCAAACTGGCGCGAATGTGAACTGTCATTTTTATGCACTTTCATGAAAGAAACGCGGGCGGAGGAGTCACTTTCGCTCCCATCTTGTTTGGTTGTCTTTTTTCTCTGCGGTTTTCTTTCCCTTTATTTAAAGTTAATAGTTGATCATCTTAATTTTCCTTTTTTGAATGATCATTCATACACGTTTTCCAGAAAATCATGGTTTGTCATCCTGCCACTTATTGTCGTTTTTTGTAGGATTATCTGTTAATTCTATGACTTAATATCATCCCCTGGATGTGTAAACAAAAACACGGTGTTACTTTCAATGACCTGTGTTCATGACAGACGCATCAAGGTGTCTTGAGGCAATATTCATCATCGCAAATCACAATTGCTGTAAATAAGACACTGAATGCATCATTTCAATCCTTTATTAAGAGAGTAAAGTCCTGATATGATCTCATTCTAATCTTAAATGCCATTGTTAATGATTAACTCGTAATGCACATGTTTGAACAGGATGATAACGCAAATTAAATAGGTTCATTCTGACAGCTTGTTAGTCACATTCACATATAGGCACTGGAAAAGTAAAAAACAAAAATAAATACGCAGGTACGATATCATATTAGCGATCCAAAGACGATTTCAAGTGCAAAAGTTAAGATATTACGGCAGAGAAAGCTCAGGGGCCTGGAACCTACGACCAGAGGCTCTGCTTTGGCAGGCTTTCACCTGCGCCAACACACACACCCCTTCCTCCACACACACTTTCCACAGGCAGCTTAGACACACTTTAGGCTGCACAGTGGGTCCATCCTCCCCTCCGCAAGCCGCGTTAAGTCCTCAGCTTCACAGAGCGGCCGGACGTAAAACATCAGGCTGCAGCCGTCAGCAGAGCAAAGGCTCCTTCAGAGGCGGTCGCGCAGTAGAAGGCATCCGAGTAGTGGGGAGAGCTGCCGAGCGCTGGCGGGTGGGCTGCTGGCCCCTCACGCAGAGCGCCGCTGGCAGCCCGCGCAGGGCTGCAGGTCCCCGGCAGGCCGCTCATTTTAGTGTTAGTACAAGTGCATCAACATAGCTGGAGCCCCTCGTTGAAAAGGAGCTGGATCTTTGAGTGTTACTCTGCATGTTTAAGCTGATATAAAGGCCTTTCTGTCTTTGAATGTATATTTTGCTTAACTGTTTAGTGAAAGAAGATGTAGAGACAATCTCTTAATACATAAAACTCCACCGATCAGCCATAACATTATGACCACATGACATGTTCACCATAGGATATTAAGATGACCAGAATATTAGGGACCCCTCCCAGTGTGACCCAGTACAGTCCAACAGCGTCACAAACTACAGTCCCAATAACAATCATTCAAACATGTCAACACCTCTCTCACACACATTCAATCACAATCCAACATAAAACTCCTCCTGAAGGGAGAACTGATTGCAGGGCTGTTGTATTATACTCTATGGTGGACACGCGGCGGTCGTAATCTTATGGCTGGTGTGTTGTATTATACTCTATGGTGGACACGCGGTGGTCGTAATCTTATGGCTGGTGGGTGTACTTATACCATGTGTGGTATACAAATATTCAGAGACACTTTGTGATGGGCTCACAGCCTTCTAGCAAGTCCATAATACCCAGGAAAATAATACAAGGTTTTCTTTGCAGCTTTCTGCCATGTTGTGGGCTCATCTGTGACATATGAGAGCGTAGGTGACATGATGATGCCGCTCGTCTCAGCCCGCATGAAGCTGCACTGCCACAGCTGCATTTGATCTCATATGGTGTCTCAGGAGCAGAACATGAATATTTCCCAGATTTTTTTGTTCCCTTTTTGAGAGTTCCATAAGAGGATCAATATAGGATTCATGTGTGTGTGATGAATATGAGGCTACAGCTAGCAGCTGGTTGCCCGAAGTTAGCGTAAAAACTGTTAACAGCTTTACTTAATTATTTTTAAATTGTCATCATCTTTGGACAAAGCCAGGTTAACGTTAGCCCCCACGCTAGCCAACTCTGCTGGCTGTGACTTAGAGTCTCTGTCACTTTTTATCAAACTCTTATTAATAATATCAAGACAAAAAAACAACAAATTACCCGAAACTGCCACAATTCCTCAAAATCTGGAGACGAAGCCGTCAAACATAAGAAACGCGGCTGTGAGCTCACACACAGAGCGCACACAAGGCTCATGTCTCTGGAGATGATGCGTATGTGTGATCGAATTCTGAGCACCTCAACTTTGCACTGTGTTAGCCTGAGTTAGCCCGGAGAGCCGTCAACGCGTGGGAACAGCTAGCTTAACTGGATCCAAACGTAACTGCAGTGCACAAACCCAGAGACTCCACCTCAGCGTTCACACCGGAAGGATATCAAGCATTAATCAGCGAGTTTGACTCTTTCACCTTTGGCAAAGCTAAGCTAACTGGAGCTGTTTTTGCTGCCGGCTTCCTGCTAGCATGCTGCAGCGTGCCGCTGGCTGTCACTTCAAATTCAGCCTCTGAACATGAAAGTGGCGTCAATCTCCTCATCAAACTCTCGCTAATAATATCAAGACAAGGAGTAGCGATTCCTAAACTGCAGAGACGAAGCGATGAGGCTTCGCAAACCTCAGAAATGTAGCAGTGAGGCCACAGGAACAAAGCTTGGGGGTTTTTTTTCAGTTGTTCACCTGGCTAGAGATTATATACAGTATATCTATATGTCATAGAAGAATAATTAGCACCTCAGGTTCCTTCTTGAGACAGACGGCACTGCGACCCGAGACGTCACTGTAAGGACAACAACGTTATCATGTGAAGTTTGTGTTAATATTCATGTGGATATTCGCTTTAGTGCTGCTCTCCGTCGTGTGAAGCCTTCGTGGTTAGTGCACTTGTGAAGCTCGTAGAGGCATATTGCTTTTATTATGTTATTGTGGAGAAGTATGCGTAAACTACTTAGGCAGTGAAGCCAGTGTTTAAATTTAGAATGGAGAGTTGGGGAGAAAAAAAAAATGAGGGAAGTTAATTGAAAGTCCTTTGTAATCTAGTCATTTATTGATGTGTGTGACGGAGTTATTTAGCTAAGATTCTTGAGTGCTGCCAGTTTCCTGCTCTGGATGATACCGACGCTCTCTGACCATAGATGACCTGTTTCAATGCACCCTAATCCTAACCCCAACGCTAACCCTAATGCTAACCCTAACTCTAATGCTAACGCTAACCCTAATGCTAACGCTAACCAATGCCTTGCCCTTGGCTCCCCACTCCAAACTGCACGCCAACAGAGAAGGCTGGGCGGGGGGGTGGCCGTTGTATTCTTACTCTACTCCTAACCTCCTAACCTCCTAGCCTCCTAACCTCCTAACCTCCTAGCCTCCTAACTCTAACCCTAGCCTGACGCTGACACACTCCGGCGCCCTCTAGAGCCGACCCGTCTACCTTTACTGTTTACTAGATTTGCCGGGCTTGCCAGATTTGCTGGATTTGGCGGCTTTGGTAGCTTTGATATCCATCTTAGTCTTCTGGATTCTGGAGAATATCTCCTTGAAGAGGGCCTTGTACTCCGGCGTGTTCTGTCCCAGCCGCTTGTCCACCGCCTCCACCTGCTTGCTGATGCTCTCGATGGCCTCGGGCGTGGACGGCGACTGAGTCGGGGTAGGAGGGGGAGCAGGGGTGGGGCCCATGGCGCAGTCTTTCATGGACGGGTCCCGGGAAACGGGTCGGGATGTCTGGACGCCAGCATGACACAGGCTCTCCTCGTGACGCCGGCACTTCCCCAGCAACTCCTCGTACTTCTCCAGCAGCGCGTGGTACTGCTCGTCCACCTCCCTCAGGATGGACATCCCTCTCTTCCTCACGCTGTTGGCGTGCAGGGCGTAGCTCCCTCTCCTGCGCCCGGACGCGTCCCTGGCGACGATGGCATTGAGCGCAGTGTCGCTGCAGCTTTTCCTCACGGGGTTCGACTCGGGGAGAGCCTCCCCGCCGACGCCAGTCCCGCCTTCGGTCGCCTCCCTCACGCCTCCGCCCGCCTCGCCGGCCTCCACCTCCAGGAAAGTGTCGGTCTCCGGGGTGCTGTTGAGGACAGTCTGGGTCAGCGCCACGCCATCATCCTCTCCGCCCAGGAGGAAAGTCCGGGCACGGCGGAGCTGCTGCAGCTCCTGCAGCTCCACCTCCAGCTCCCGGACCCTCGACTGGCAGCTCTCGGCGTCCTTGGAGAGAAAAAAAAAGCGATCACATCCGTGTCCAGTCACACAGTTTCACATATCTGATGAAAAAAGTCTGATTACAGCTGGAAAGTGTGTTTCTGTGCTTTAACTTTCGAATGATTCCACAATCAGCCCACCTGGACTCGAGTCTGCAAGCGGGAAAACTCGGCCAGCAGCAGGTTGCACTCCCTCTCCACGCCCTCGCGGCGCCCCCTCTCGGTCCGGATGGCGGCTCGCAGGGCTGAAACCGCCTCCCTCAGGTGCTGGTTCTCCTCTTCAAACGGTTGCCGCTTTGCGTCCACGGAGAAGCTTTCGGCCCTGCCCACTACGAACTCGTCCTCGTACCTGACGCACGGGTGTCGCAGGAGGTGATCAGGTTGGTTACGTAAGCGCGCCAGTAAGTAAGAATCTAAGTGATTAAGTGAGTGATCTTGGTTTATGCTTCTGCGTCATCGCCACCTTCGCTGCATCTCTACCAATCCTGTCATGAACCTTTCCAAGTTCTGCATCGGGGTTGAACGTGTGCCATGCAATTCTCTGCCCAAACACAGGGGGGCAGCACTGTGCAACCACGACGCTCATCGACTGTTTAGCTTTTTAGCTTCCTGCATCGCTCGCCTCTGATATAGTGACCAGTGGTGACTGATACGAAAGAGAGAGGGAGCGAAATCAGAGCGCCACGCAATGCCAGAGGGCTTTTGGGGGGAGGAGCCAGCCGGCGTCTGGTTGCGGAAGCATAAACCAAGCTTAAGTCGGCCAGGGAGTATGTAAGTAAGTAAATAAGTAAGTCTGCGAGTAAGGATGCAAGTAGGTAAATAAGTCAGTCAAAGAGTACTTAAGAAAGTAAAGAAGTAAGTAAAGAAGTAAGTGGGTATGTAAGAACCTGGGTGCGGTGCAGAGCTCCCTCAGACATGGGAAGGAGTGGATGGTCTTGCGCCGTTCCCTCTTCTCCCTCTTGACTCGGAGCTGTTCCATGGAGCGAAGCTGCTCCAGCTGCCCGGACAGAGACTCCACCTGGTTCTGCAAGGTCTCGATGGTCCCCGTTAACCTGGTCCGAGGGGGCGGGAGAGAGACATTCAGCGAAAGGAAAGAAAGGAGGAGGATGGAGGAGAGGACATCTCCCCACCCCGCTCACCCGTCGATCTTCTGCTGCGACGCCTTGCTGTCGGCCACCAGCGTGTGGTTGGTGTCCTCCAGCTCTCTGGCGGTGCCGTCCAGCTGCTCGTACACTTTGGCGTGCTGCTCGTTCATGTCCCGGAGGACCTCCAGCTGCTTGGAGAGGTACTGCGGGACGCCATGAACACACAATCACGGGCGTAAGAAGTTACAACCTCCAATCACAGGCGAAGGGAGTGAATCCCAATAGAGGTGGGTTCCGTGTGTTTGTACTTTCCAGCAGCTCTTTCCTTCCCCCTCACCTCCACATGGGAATAATCAATTATCAAGCCCCTCGCTGCCCTTCACGGCCTCTCTGACCGGCTCCTGGCGGACTCCTACCTCAATTTCCTGCACTTGCTCCTCATTGGTGATGTACATCTGCTGCAGCGAGTCCTCGAGCTCCTTGTTCCTCTCCAACAACGTCTTCCCCAACTCTGCAGCCAAGTGGAGGTCTGGAAATGAGAAAGATGGAGGGAGATATTAATGGACCTGAGGAAGCAGGGTAGAGATGGATGCAGCAGGCTCCATCTCTTTGTTTCACCGGGTCAGTTCGACCGCGAAGGCAGGAGGGCAGATCGGTGCTGAGATGATTGGGAGTGACGCGTCTGCGCCGGGATCAGACGGCACTGATATCAGTCGGGCTCCTACGACCTCACAAATCATCGCCTGAACAGAATTAAAGACCTTTGGACCCGTGTTTGTCAGCGGGTCCTTTAAATCAGGCTGACATGCAGCTGCCAGCGGCGCCGGCCGCATGGACCCGTTCACGCGCAGCACTGATATCTTCATGGTTCCCTGAAGGCAGCAGTGGCCAGAGTTCCCTGGAAGACGCCACCGCTCAACCGGAACTCAAAGATGAGCCGCACGCCGCTCTGGAACCACGAGGAGGAATAATTAAACATGTCCTCCGATATACCCATGGAGGCTGATGTCAAGTTACCCACGGACGCTAATGCTAAGCTACCCACGTTACCCACTGAGGCTAAGGTTAAGCAACTTGTTACTGATGGAAAGTTACCCACAGAGGCCTCGGTTACCCAGAGGCTAATGCTAGGCTATCAAAGTTACTCACACCCATTTGAATCAAAATTTGAATATATCGGCAACAGCTCAAACTACATGTGTTGAAAAGCTTCACTTTTCAGCGATATTGAACAAAGCCGAATCAACTGATGCAGGATTCTGAGGCCGATACTAATTCAAGATAAGCAAAGTCCAGTGATTACGGACACGCTGAAATATGCACAAACATGCAGCTGAAATACTGCATTTTTGAGCTGAGATGAAACTATATTGGCCCATTTTGAGGCCGAGCTCTAAAACACAGCTGAAAAGGAAGTGGATGGTTAGCATTAGCGGTGTTAGCAGCAATGGCTAAACAAACCAAAGGGGAGGAGGAAGAGTAGGTCAAGCGCAAACCAGAGCAATACTTCACAGGAGGACCAGTGTAACAACAGGAGCCCCTGAAAAGCTTTTAAATGTAACCTGTTCATGAATTTGTCTTTTTATTCACAGACTTTCTTACGACATTCTGGAACCAGCCTCTGAACCATCCGAATCCAGCCCACGGCTTCATCTGAGTGGACTGTGACAGCAGAGTCACAACACCTGCTAACACCTGCTAATACCTGCTCACACCCACTAACGTCCACTAACACCAGCTGACATTTGGCTTCTGATGTAAAAATGACGCCTGACTGGACACGCAAATATTGGGTAACTTAGGTAGCTTAGCGTTAGCCTCTGTGAGTGACTTGTGTAGTTTAGCCTTAGCTTTTGTGGGTAACTTAGGTAGCTTAGCGTTAGCCTGCGTTAACCACAGGCTCCCTGACTCCCACGATGCCCTCTACTGGTCACCATCATGCTTCCACAAGTCTTCTGTGCTGCTAGCATCATGTCTGTCACTTGGGTCGACGCCACGTGACTGGCCATCATTCAGCGGTGTGTGTTTCATGTTTCCATTCGGTGACCTGACGTCTGAGCGCCTGTGACTCTCCTGTGAAAACTGCTGCTTCACTCATTGCTGATGTTTCCACAGAGAAAAAAAACGTCCTACTGGAAGCGAATCTCCCGTGAGAGAGAAGGAACGTGGAGGACTAGACTCCTCTTCCTCTTTTACCCTCTGAACTGATAAACTTCGAAAAACAGATTCAGTGTGTGTGTGGGGGGGGCGGGGGGGTCTGTGTGTGTGTATCTGTGTGTGTGTGTTCTGCTGGGTCCTGATCACTAAAATTAAAATCAAAAAAAAAAATTAAAAAAAATAGTGGAAGCAGGCCTATTTTGACAGTGGCCAGTTGTGGTTGACAGTTGACTAGTGCTCAACAATGAT
>CAAKHG010012362.1:4796-21525 GCA_901007715.1 Dactylopterus volitans | reverse complement strand
ACTCTTTTGCCTGTCTTTTTTTTTTTTCTTGATTTCTCTGCAGAGTATGAGATGGAACGTTCCTTCTTTCTGAGGATGAAATGTGTCCTCGCTAAAAGAAACGCTGGTCTTACTTGTGGAGGCTACAAGGTAGGAACTCTAAGTCCTGTTTCCACTCTAATATATGGCAAATTGGAGGAAAGATGAATTTCATGTTAAAAAAAATCAATCCAACTGAAAATCCAACAAAAAAACAGCGACAATAACAAACAGACAAAATTAGATTTTTAGCGGTAAAGTTATTTGACTGGGCTTATTTTAATCCTGAGAACTGAAAACATGCTGGTGGCCACCAAAGACTGTAATGTTGATAATATCCAACAACAGGTGGAGTGGTTAATAGAATGAACTCCATGGCAATCGTGCTAATCTTAGATCCTTACCTTCAGTAGTTAAGAATGTTTTTCCCCAAGGTGAACGAAAAGAAAGGCAAAGAAAGGACAGAATATCATCAAAACCCAGAGGGTTTCACCTCAGCAAGCAGAATGTGCTTTGCAAATTTCATGGAAAACTGCAAATTTGATTAAATCCTCAGATAAGCTCTTGTATAGGAAATCAGTGGAATACGTTGTAATTGAGCCAAAAACAACAAATTAAATATTGATGCTGACATATGCTCTATGCCATAGTAATTATGACCACAAGAAATGAGGAAATCAGATGATGTATATATATATATAGTATATAGAGAGAAAATCAGAGTTGGGTGTAGAGTTGGATAGATCACGACATTCGACTTTGGAATGAGAGATGGCCGGACAAGTCAAGACCGCTGTTTTGACAGACGTTGCAGCAGGAAATAGATTTCCATTTCTCGTTGCCAGCTGTGAGTGCAGACCGCAGCTGCTCCGATAGAAGTTGCAGTGGGAAATGGGCATTCACTTAATGTTGCCAGTTGCGAGTTCAGACAGTGTGTTCACACCACAGTTGTCCCCTAACCAGAACAAAAGTGCTCATTTGAACCCAAACCATGCTGTTTCTCTGGCACTAACCAAGTGTTTTTGTGCCTCAGCCTAATTGCTGACAAATCAAAAATGTAATTTCAACAAAAAATCGTAACGGAGTTCAAAAGGAAATATAATTATATGATATTTAGGAAATAAGCCTTAAAAAAACAACAACCAAAAAACAACTTATAAAGCTTATATAGTGGCAATCGGAAATGTTTAAACCTCCCGGAGAACATGTGGACCATTGAAAGTTTTTTTCCAGGAAACTAGAGTTTGCTTTGGATAACCTCCTTATCAGTTGAGTCACAGAAATACCGCAAAGAAAATATTTGCTATTTCTGAGGAACAGGATATTTTATCGGTCAAAATTGAAACATGAAATGTTGCAGTTTTGAAAACTTCTGCTGTGTTTCATCACCTTAAGTGGAATAAAAACGCAATTAAGCCTCTTGGAATTTTGATGAATATGTGAACCCTTCCATGAGGTTGCTTCAGGTGAGTTGCAAATGATCCTTATGACTAAGAAGCTTTCACAAAAGCACAGAGAGAAAATAATGTCATTCCACCTGAGGGGCATTAAGTAAGAAAAGATTTACCAAAGATGTAACATTTCATACGACATCAACTTCATCACAAAGAACATCAAAGGCCATGTGGAATATATCAGGAGGAATTTTGACTGTCTCCTAAAACTCTTTTGTGAAAGCTCCATAGTCTTAACTACAATTGCAACTCACCTTGAGCACCTTCATGAGTGGTACTATACATTCAATTCAGTTTTGTTTTTATAGCCGAGCTTCACAAATCGCGTCGCCTCATTGGGTTTTACCATCAGTACAGTTAGCAATAGCCTCTGTCTTTAGACCATTGTTTCATGAAAGCCAACGCAAATTTAAGAAATTTGCTAATCATGTTTTAATTTTTTTTTTTAAAACGGCAATATTGAATATCTGGGTTGGATGAATTGATATGGCTACATTTACAAAATATAACTTTCATCAGAAAATCCTCAGTCTTTGCGGTGTTGAAAATTTCCAATGGCAACTGTATGGTGGATTTAATTGCAGACATTGCTGTCCATTTGTTTGTGTATATTAAGTGACTATGTTTAAACAGCATGGACACCAAAACAAAGATTCATTGCACATAGTTGCTGTTTAATTGCCTGACCTTCTCATTTACTGGGCTACTGCAAATTGATGACTTTTCTAGCTAATCTAGGTCACTGTATGCTGAGACCAATTAAAGGTTACAATCTACTACAACCATTAAAAATGTCATAAGTGTTAGTAAAAATAATGGATATACAATAAATAATCCTCCACTTTTAAGGCTTTCTCAACATCAGCCAAACATATTTTTTTTTGTCTGCTACGTTTCTGTATTTATGGCAGGAACATCTTGGCAAGTCCTGTACTGAAACTGACGAATTTTTCAAGTAATTGTTTCAATTTGATGGGGTGTGCACATGCAATAGGATTACGTAGATGCTGCCTGCATGCAAAAATAATGCAACCTTTGGTAGATAGTTCACAGGAGGTTGGGCTAGGAAGGACCTATGTAGTGTTCAAAATAGAAATCCTATTAGATTTGGATATCTCTTCTGTAAAAGTGGAGTTTTGGGGCAAATGGTGACACAGGATGAAATGTCAAGTATTAATTTCCCTATGTGGATCATGAGTATCAAGATGATTCCTCGTCATTATGTTGCTCTTGATCATAGAGTCAGCTGGATAAAGCTGTCTAGGACCACAGATATTGTAGGAGATGGAACTTGATTCAGTGCAAACAGTCTTTATCAAACAATCTCAAGCCCGGATCCACCTGCTTGTTCTGGAGCCTTCAGTTGTATCATGTGATCATCATCAGCGAGAGTGAGTTTTTCCGGTTGTCGTAGAACAGTTTATTTTCACTTTTCAATCTACTGTTAAACAAAATAAAATCCGTTTTAGCAAATCTTGTCCATGTTGAATGAAACCTGAATCTCTTCCCGAACAAAGTAAGTTTGCGGGCATAGAGTTGAGATTGTTTTCTCCACTGGAGATTGTTTGTCTAAAGCCATGTGCTATATTGACAAGAATCAGGTCTTTTGTCTTTATTTGCTCAGCAACCTTCACAGAGAGAAGCCTTTATTTCATTCCATACCAAACGGAAACTAGGATTCCAGAAAAAGAAAGCAGATGACGAGGAAGACTAAACAAATCAAAACCATTAATTCTGGGGCTAGAACTATACAGATCAAAATCTCAGTAAGGTAGAGTATCTGTGACATACAATGCAGACATTTTTGTTGTCCAGGGTGACAAGAACTTAGATTGGCAATTAGAACAGCTTGTCTTGAGTGGCATGCATATCATGGCTGACCCCATTAGCCTCAATATGAAAATCCGGTGATTAGAAATGAGAGGCTGCGTGTTGACAGTGTCCATCTTTTAACTCTTTGGCCAGGTGATCCATTGTAGCGGCTACCTGAAGATCCGTCAGTACAGCCTGGACATGTCTCCGTTTGACGGCTGCTATCAGAACGTGGGGCTGGTGGCGGTGGGTCACTCGCTGCCGCCGAGCGCCGTCACTGAGATCAAACTGCACAGTAACATGTTCATGTTCAGAGCCAGCCTGGACATGAAGCTCATCTTTCTCGACTCACGGTACGCTCTGTCTCACACTGCTGATATACGGTGCATGTGTGTGCATGCAGACCACGTGTGCGGATGTGAGTTATTGTTCATATTATGCCCGGGACAAACTGTTCGTTGTGCTTGATTTTGTATGTGGGGCCTCTAACTTGTGCTTGCGTATGTGTTAATGCGGAAAGCCCTAATGATCAGAGAGCGTGTGCATATGTGTTTGTGTTTTGTTTAGGGTTGCAGAGCTGACAGGATACGAACCTCAAGATCTAATAGAGAAGACTCTGTATCATCATGTCCACAGCTGTGACTCCTTCCACCTGCGCTGTGCTCATCATTTATGTGAGTTGGGCCTGCTTTACGCTGCTTTAGACGCTCTCCACACAGAGCTCCATACACACACAGTGCGTCGTCTTATGTTATGGTGTATTACGTTATGTAATGGCATGTTGTGTAATTTATTCAGTTTCACTTCATGAAATGTTCGTGTATTTCATGAAATTTTATTCCATTTCAAGTTATACTATATTGTGTTAGGAGGAGTTTTCAAACTTTATCATGTTGAGGACCCCGAAGTTGACTTTCAATTAGCTGTGGAACCAATACGAAATGGTTTTGCCACATAGAGATCTTTATATCCAGAGATTTTTTTTGTTTATTTGTTTATTGAGGCTGCATTATAATGCAGTTGACAAGAACTGAAACAAACTGAAACGTACGACATCCGATCCAGTATCACTGATCAGATCCACAAACATATGAATTCATTATTATACATATAATTCATAAACCATGTTATGATGATATTTAAAGTATCTAGCTAAACGTGATTAATCATGGTATTTATATTTTACAGCATTTCAATATCTTTATTATTTACCATTTATTTGTGTTTTTTCTTAATTCTTTTGTTAACATCTTTTTTTTGTTTTTGTTTCTTTATGAAATATGTGTATATATTTTAATTTTATAATCACTTTCCCTCAGGAAATTCACTAGATTTTTTTCCAAAATTATGTGTACAGGCCATGAGTAAATTATTATGAAATTAATTGAAAATTAGCCAAAAGTTAAGAAATTATATCTTTAATCGCAGGTTATATTTTTAAAGATAAGATCAGTGATGCTTTGTCAGATGTCTTTTCTTTAGATGGTTGTGAAACTATTTTGCAGGCATTTAAGTCAACAAAGTCATCACTATAAATGTCCCTGTAGAGGCATACGACAGTGAGGTGATAATTGTAGTTTTCAAGAAACAATCATCCCCCCCTCCCTACTCTCTCATACTCACACCCCCTACCTCTTGCTGTTCCAGTACTTGTGAAAGGTCAGGTCACCACTAAGTACTACCGTTTCCTGGCCAAGCATGGCGGCTGGGTCTGGGTTCAGAGTTATGCAACCATCGTACACAACAGTCGCTCATCACGACCTCACTGCATCGTCAGCGTCAACTATGTTCTCACGTGAGTATCTCGATCTACTCTTAATTATGTTTTATCAATATGGTGATGACATCTGAATGGTTGACTTGAGGCAACCTGTGCTGTTATGTGTGCATCTTTATGCCGAGTGGGCATTGGTGTGGTGCTATACACTTAATTCCCCAGAAATCCCATGTTGATCAAGCCTTGTTTTTTCCGGTGATTTAATTAATTTCAGTGACTGTCAGCCATTGCGAGAACTTGTGTGTGGCACAAGTAGCTGTGTTGTTCGCGTAAAGCTAAATTGTCAGTTTTGTTGATACAAACAATCACCTAATTACCATTTTGTTAATCTCAAAAAAGTCCATCAGTGGCAGTCTTTTTAAAAACTACAAAATATTTGACTTGGCAGCGCACAAAATTGTAGTGAAGTGTCTCAAAATGATAAACATGGAGCCGCACATCAGCTTTGTAAATTTTTTTCAAAGAAACGAAACTTGATTGCCATTTTGCACATCTTTGATCCTTAATAATTGTTATTATACAAAAATAACTCATCACTGTTTTGGGATTCGCTAGTAGCAACTGACCTTTAAAGATAAGAGCTACATTTTTCTGTCTTCTACTATTGAGTGTTGAATATCTAAAGCCTAAAATATCTTATTCCACAATGTGACAGACCTCCATTTTTGTAAAAAAAAAAAATTATTAAAAATCATTAGCTAAGTCAAACTGTTGCACTGGGTGGTAATGTACGTTGCTTCTCAAGCACACACACACATACACGCATGCACATTAATATATTGTGACTGCTGCTTATTTCTCCAGGGGTTTCCAAACCTTTTTTACTAATTTGAGTATGTAGAGATATTTTGGTTGAGATTGCTTTCAGAGGCCTTTCATAAGCATATAACACAATAAATCTAATCCTTTACATTAATTGAATCCATCACATAAAACATCACTGATCTTACTGTCAATATATAAATCTAATTTTGTTATTTTGTATACAAATTCTGTGTATATGGCATAAATACTGTATGTATATTTGCTAAAGCTTGGTTTTCTTCTGATTGTTTTTGTGTTATTTCTGCTAATGCTTTATAATTTAACTTTGTTTCTGGTTAATCACCTTTTTTCTAAAACATGAGAGAAATACTTTGAGTTAGCAAGAAAAAACATGGAAATTACACAGAAATAAGTAAACGTTTCGAACAAAAAGTGTACAAATATTTTTAGTATGTGTTGTTTTTTTTGTTTTTTTTTAAATAATACGTTTAAAGATGAGATCATTGATGCTGTGTCAAATTTCTTGTTTTTGAATGGCTGTGAAAGGCATTTGATTATAGGTTTCATGGACCATCGTAGGTCCTACTTAAGCCTGCCCTGGAAAACCCTGAAGAACCCCTTTGGATCACTCGATCCTGCTTTAGGAACCCCCCGTTCCAAACCCCTATTAATGTGGATTAGTCTCCTTCTGAATTAGTCCCCAACAAATGCAAATTTCCTCCAGGTTGAGTTAAGTTTGTGAAAAAAAAAACACAATTTATTTGTTTGTTTGTTTGTTTGTTTGTTTATTTGTACAATGTGTTGGTTTAGGAAATTCCTGAGATCCTCTTTTTAAAAGTCAAAATATTTAAAGGACTTCTTCCTTTGGAACTGATGGTCCACAGACTGGGTGAAGTCTGTGGAGTGCTGAGGCACAGAATAAGAGATTGTTGGTTTTAGTCTTTTCTCTGAATTTGTTGACACAAAGAGAAATACAGAATAATGAAGTATAAGGTTGAAAACTTTGTCTAGAAGGCCAACGCAGTGAGCACAGCACATCAGCAGCAGCATATCACCCCAATACACTTTCAGGTATTGATAAGCCAAAGGAAAAAAAAATGAGTGCTCTACAAAATTAGACTGGTGAGCTATAAATAAGAATACTGGTAAAAGCTAAGGTCAATTCTATCTGATGGACAGCTCAAAAACATGTTTGGATCACTTTCAGCATAGGTTACATTCCAAAACAGATCAAGGGATATTATTTTGTGAAAATGAATTCAGACTTGCAGATACTTGGCAGGTGTCAGGCAGGTGGTTTGGTGTCATATGGCAATATATGTCTGTTAGCTCTTGGACAGAAAAGTATGGCAGCAATATCTGTTGTGCTTGTCATTTTCTGCCCTGGTAAGGTAATGACTGTTAGTATTGCAGATTTACGCAAACGGTTTGCTGTGAAGTAATTAACCAAAGGTTAATTGGATATATGACATTTGTTTGTTGAAACCTGGTTTGAAGAAGCTGGCAGTGTAGAAAGTTTGTCAACTCAGATTCTGTTTTTTTTTTTTTTTATTATTATTATTATTCTATTGTGTCTATAAGTCAATTGTTGGGGGTATGTTAGAGACAGGAAATGTGATGTATTTTAAGACAAACCCTAACTTCACTGTTGCTTCTCCTTTTGATGGTATCAGACATTCCTGCTCTATCGGTGTCTGCTCTCATGTACACCAGGTATGTCACCATGTCTGCACTCTTTGTTGCACAGTTTGCCAAGCGTGCTCACAGGCCGCTATGTGTGGTGGCGCTCGCGGTCAACTGGTGGACTTTATCTAAAACTTGAGTCTGCCTGACTCAACTGTGCATTTGCTGGGTTGTTAAATACACAAACAGTCCTGGGTTCAAGTAAAATCCTCGTTACAAGCTGCTATTTTCCACCTCTAAATCTAACTGTAATCATGGCATTCCACTTGCTATGAGCCATAATCTTACGAGTAAATGGGGGACACGATGTACTTGCTTATTATCCTGTTATTTTATTACCCATAATGTTCGTATTTCACAGATGTACAAACGAGAGCGTGAATGAATAAAGCTTATAAAACCCTCCATTAGGCAGGCACGAATGGCTGCCTCCATCGGCAGAGAACAGCTTGACACACATTTCCTCTACCTCCTACATCAAATCCATAACAGCTTTGCATTTATGGTCTTTTAATTGATAGGCTGTAAACTTGATGAGCGTTTATGGGCTCCAGCTTGCTGTGAATGGAATAAAGCTCAATTCACCACTTTTGTAAATCTTTTTGAGATGCTGGAAATTGCCAGGCAATTGCCCAAAACGGTTTCATTCATTGTGTAATCCATGTAACAAAAGACAGTTTGAGGTGGGCTTTTGTCGAGTGGTGTTATCAGGAAGGGAGTTGGTTTGGCTGGTAGCTCTAGTTTATACAGCCGTGGATAACACAGGTGATAAGGGCACTTCACCTGCATGTGAACTCCCACTGTGTGTTGAGCTCCGATAACCTCTTGTCTGCGGACCTACACTGCCACCACAAGCTGACAGTGATTTAGCAATGCTTAGAATAAAGACATGTCTGCAGCAAAAGCATGTAACCACAAATGATTTCACTGGAGAGTATATGGCTGCTTCGAGGTTTGACTCGATTGTGTGGAGCGACAGAGACGGCCATGCAGCCTTCCCGCTGCATCATTCCCATGAATCAGCAGAGCATGCTGTTTTATTATAATATGCCTTATTTTTCAGTAGCAAGGTGGTAATAGTTCAGATGTAAACTTAATAGGGCAGAACAGATGGATGACAAATTTAAAGATTAATCGACCTGCAGTGTTAGTTAAGCCTGTAGAACAGCTCCTTGTTATAGAAAAAAAAAAAAGGCGACACTATGATCATTATGAGATCGTTATGGAGAAACTTGCGGGGCAGGGTGGTGGTGGTGGTGGGGGATTGAAGGGGTGTGGGGGCAGCCATTAGTCCCATCCCTGTTTGATTATAATATTTTATTTCTTAGGGATTATAAGAATAGTCAAATAACAATCTTGCAGCTGTGTAACAACAGAACAAAACACGAAATCAGACTTTCAAACCAACTTTTACTGAATGCTGGCAGGAGCTAACTACTGACTACCAGAAATATTGTCCAAGCTATCAATTTTATTTCCCAATAATTCAGCAAATTAATTTATGTCGGCCATGGACTTTCTTCTCGAGACATGCGGGGTGGGGGGAGGCACCCCTGCGCACAGTATCGACAGGCCGCTGCTGTGTGAAACTCTCCAAGTGTGACTGATGGAAATCCTATAAAATGCATCTCCTTGGATGTATGAATTTATGTTTTTTGTTCGTTGTTTGGAGAGACATTGAGAGAGACGGAAGGATGGATCACTATTTGTCTCAAGTAAACCCCTTCCAGGTTTTCTGTTGTCTCAAACTTGATTCATAGCGAGATCTGTGAAGCACTTTAGTGAGAAATCAATTCCCATTTCCCAGTAGTGAGACATCCAAGCTTCTCCTGTGGGTCTGATTTAGCCAGACACAGCCTTTAATCTCCCGGTGTATTTGATTGGATAGCTGTCCCTCTGCACAGTGTTTGTCGAAGGCCTTGCTGCAATCCTTCCTGTAAAACAAGCATCCCAACAGCCGCTCCAGCCCTTGTGGGGCACCCCTGCAAGCTTTCATGCTCTCACACACAGACACACAAACACACACCTCTGCACATGCTGTCCCTCTAAGCGCCATGATGAGGCTCTAATTGCTAAACAGATGTTCATGGGTTTTTGCACCTAGAGGAAAAAAAAAAAACACGCAGGCTGTTTGTGTTCTTTAATAAACAGCCTTTTTCAAGGAGACTTGTGTAATTATGTTCTGTACTCAGGCCTATTCGACATATACATGAGTATTTTAAAGCACATTTCACAAAAATAAAATTAAACATAGCTTTCTCTATGTGTTTTGCCCTTTCATCCACATGCAAACTGTTTCTTTAGGTACCTTTAAGATACCTTGTTGTTTGTGCCAACAACACAGACGCCCACATTTGCTTCCTGATTGGATCATAATAGTTGCATCGTGTCCTTTTCTGATTCTTCAGACCCCTGTCACATGTTCCAGGGTTTGCTAATATGCTGCTTTATTTGCTCCCAATCCACGTCATCCGTCGCCATGAGCACCTCAAACTCAGTTACAGCTCCACCTCGGTGTCAGTCAAAGCAAAGACATGTTCCTTTTCACAATTGTTTTTGCACTGCATTTTTCTGTAACTAAGCAACCAACCCTTTACTTCCTCCTAATACCAGCAGTTATATGGCCAGTATACATGAATGATCATAGGATATGTGTTTTCAGGCATGGCAGCATGTATGTAGCTGAAATCTCATCTGTACAGAGATTGTTTTTGTTTCAAAACACTGCCTGAATCTCTGACACATAAATGCAGAATATCTACAATATTGCAGCAAATACGCCACCACGAATCTATGCTTGTGTCTTTAGGGAGACAGAGTATAAAGGCCTGCAGCTTTCTCTGGATCAGGTCACATCCAAGGCATCTTTCCCCTACAGCAGCAGCACAGCCAGCAGCCTCACAGAGAACTGCAGAGCCCCCAAGAGCAGAGTATCCCGAACCAAGACCAAAGCTAGGCTCTCGCCATACACACAGGTGAGGATTCAAATCGCACAAACATTTGTCATGGAAGCACTCTTACTAACATGTGGTACAGCAGTTTCACAATCACAGAGGCTGAATATTTAAGCCACAATTCCTGGCGGGAAATCATAAATATCTTGAGACCATTATTGACAGTATTTGATGAAAAAGGCTGATAATGTGTATTCTAAGCCTGACAATATGTTCTATTTGGATGGGTTGCCTCAGGTTTTGCAGGGATAAGGTAGGTGACTCCAATTTACAACTGCAGCATTGACTCACTGTTTGTGTGTTAACAGTTGTTAATCATATTGTATTGCAATTGCACAATTAAGCAACTATACTGAGGTTAAGATACACACTTTTATCAAAGTCGCACATGTGCCACACACAGTGACTGCAGCTGTTGTTCTGCGTTTCCCGTACAGATGCCAAAGCCTTTTTCTTGGTGTTAATGAAAAACCCGTGGCTTTTAAGGTGCCCTGCATGTTGGTATCACACGCCTGTGACTGTGACAAAGAATCTGACTAACTGGAATGAGAACAGGTTGGATGTAAATATGTGACATTGCTGCATTTCCAGATGTCAGAAATTAATTTGGGGTATATAGACAGAAAATTTGGCCAAACGTTTGCAAATATCTGTCATTATTATGAGGCATGTACAAAAATGTTCCTGAGGAGCTGCTTGTTTTTTGTATGCTTAATAATGTCATTGTGAAACATTCAGGATTATGATTCACTTATGGACGTCATTTTTGACTTGAACTGAGGATATGAGACAGAGCTCCAAGTAGATACACCACTTCAATTTAAGGCTCTTTTCTCAGTGTCTTTTTTGTCTCTCTGCCCAAAATTTTTGCTGTAGTATCCTGGTTTCCAAACAGAGCGTTCCGAGTCCGACCAGGACAGTCCTTGGGGGGGAAGCCCCCTCACTGACTCAGCCTCCCCTCAGCTTCTGGAGCAAAGTGAAGGTCTGGATGCCTCGTGTGTGTACAGGCAGTTCAGCGATACTCGTCCCCTCTGCTATGGTCTATCTGAAGAGCAGCATCACAGCACCAGTGATGGACATACACACCTCCATATGCATGCTCAAGGTCAGAGTTGTGATCGGGGTCGATGTGAGGCCGGGCGATATTTTCTGGGAGCGCCTCCAGCCAGCAGGGACACATGGTGGGGCACTGCCCGGACCATCCTGCCCTTGAGCAAGGGCTCCTTGGAGAACCATGATGGATATGACAGCAGCATGCCGCACATCACAGCCATCCACAGCTACCACGGTGAGGCCCGAGACCTGAGACACAACCATTATAAAGACTGATGAGTATGGGCAGTTTAAATCCTTCAATCAACATCGAACCTGCCAGAGACTAATATTGTGGGCTCTGATATAGCCAGAGCATCTGTTAGCTTAATTTGTGGTGCTTCCTTGTAAGACTGGAATTGTTTATTGGAAATGTCTCAATCTATGGCAGTCAGTCCAATAAACCATAACCCTGAACTGTTGTCTTGCCATGTTACATCATCAGTCAGCTTTTCCTCATTTGTCCAGAATCAAGGAAGTTGTGAAAGCTGCAGGCAGACAGGTGCAATTCATAGTTATATGAATTACTTGTGAATATATCCTCTGCATTGACTGTTTTCATTTTTGTGTCCTGCAGGCAGGGGCCAGTGGGATGAGGAAAGTGTTGTCAGCTCTCCAGATGCAGGCTCAGCCAGTGACTCAGGGGATCGATACCGAGCCGATCACTTACGCTCAAGTCCACAGGAACCCAGCAAAATCGAGACGCTGATTCGAGCCACGCAGCATATGATCAAGGAGGAAGAAAGTCGACTTCAGCAGCGCAAGGCTCCTCCAGATGCTCCTCTGGGGCAGGCCAATGGACTCCCAAAGGGCCCTGGTTTCTGTTTTACTCCGGAGTATACTCAAGGGCCACTGCAGACCGTGGTGTGTCGAGGTTTGAGCCAAGTGATCAGCCCTGCACTTAGCCCCGCCCCCCTATCCAGGCTCAGCAGTCCAGGGTCTGAACGCCTCAACAAGCCCAAAGACTACCTCCAGACAGACCTGTCGCCCCTTTCTTTACCATTACACCACCCTTTTGGTCGGCCTGGCCCTTGCTCGGCTTCCCCCACCCCGGCTCCGGCACTCTATCCCTCCCACGCTCACCCAAGGCCATACTTGGACAAACATACAGCCTACTCTCTGACAGGCTACGCTCTAGAGCACCTCTATGACCCAGAGAACCTCCGGGGCTACAGCACCTCTGCCAGCACTGGCCCCACCCACTACGACATGACCCCTCACCTCCGCATACCGGCAGAGCAGACCCCCGGACACAAAGGCACCTCTGTCATTATCACCAATGGCAGCTAGCACTCATTTAACACGCATCCTGGGACAGGAGTCACTGGGCTGAGCTGGTTAGCCTCCGGGAAACATGTCACCATTTTTTCATCCTGTAGTCCTTGAGTTTATTTTTCCATCGTACTGATCAACTCTGACTACAATCTAATTCATTGCTCCACTTCAGAGCTACAGTTTAGGTCAAGTCCCACTAAATCTTGCTGAAATTTCACCTTTAGAAAAATCAGCAAACAAACTTGAAAATATTTTATACATGCATAATAACATTTTGTGCGTTACCCTCATGTGACCGATTGATCTATTGGCCTTCCATGCAGCTAATATTTTGGTTATGAAATTCTTTAATTTTAGGAAAAAAATGAGTCCAAGAAAGAACCAGAGAGTCGGTTTTGATCTTATCAGACCCAAGTTTCTGACAGACACACCCAAACAGAACACCAGCGCGAAGAGCATTTGAGAAACAGCAATTAATTAATTGATCAGTTGTAAGCTATCAAATTACACTCTTAATATTTTGATCATTGATTGATCAATTGAGTTCTTTCTTTATGGAAAAAAAATCAACATTTCTGATTTGAGTTTCTTAAATGTGAAATTTTCTGTGACATTAAATAATATCTTTGCATTTTGGACACGGAACAGATGTTTGAGGACATTATCGTACACCATTTTCTAACATTTTTTTTACAAGCAAATCTTGAGAGAGCGTAAGAAAGTTTTAGGACAAGAATATAAAAACGTTTATGCAGGCAACAGAAAAGGGAAAGTGGATGGGATATCCAGCAATCTGGATGTTTGATTCCCGACTCCTTGCGTCAATGTTTAGTGGTGTGCACAGAAGCCCGAGTTGCTCCTGATGAGCAGGCGTGGCAGCTCAGCCACCGTCAGCTTCTGAAGGCGAGATTGAATGGATGAATGAAAGGCAAAATTATAAAGCACTTTAAGTACTGCGAAGGAAGAGGAGTGCTCTGTAACTGCAGACCACACATTATTTCAATAGGTAGTAGTGTCAAAAAGTCGGGTTTTTTTCTTTAAAGGTGACGCTACTGAAAGAAAATTAGCCATGATTTTGTCTCAAAATTGATCAGTATGATGGAAAAAGCAGGAAACAAGACTGGGCTGAAAATTGCTGGATTTCTCCTTTAACATCCTTCCTGACTACGTCTCTCTTCCAGGTGTACACATGTCGACACTGTACAACTGCTCCATCACCTTTTTATTTGAATGAATTGTGTAACCATTTGCACTATAAGAGATGGAGTTATTTTGAAGAGGTGTCCTTGATTTTCAGAGCATTTGGAATAAGCAAAATGTCAGGGAAGGCTTTGGTGCACTGCGGATGAAGCTTCTTTCAGTGAGATGAGTTTTTCATTTGAAACTCCACAGACTAATATGCAAAGCCATTCTCTCGATGTTTCTTTTCTTACCATTTTGGTTTCTTTCAAGAAAGTTAATCCTGTAAAGAAAATGAAGACAGAGTCCAGACTCTCATGTTGTGTTCAGATCAAATGTACAGCACATTTTCACCTTTTACTTGTGTATATTTGAGCCACACATGCAAGTAACTAAAGTAAGTGGGAAAAAAACAATGCGAACTCAAGAATATTTGCCTTCTCGTCCAGAAAAGAGCCTGTGTTGCGATCTACCTCTATGTACATAACAAAGTGGATGACTGCCACTCCCAATCGCGTTTGGATGTCATTGTATTTGCAAGGTTATCCCAAAATAGCGACATCATGCTGCTGAGATGACAAGCAAAAGATTAGAAATGTTTGTTTTCTGAGTGGTGTTTGGTCTTCTAAAGCAGGTTTGTCCTCCATTTCTGATTTAGTGTAATCTCATCACTTCTAAGACACAGCTTCTAAGACACAGTACTGCAAATACGCAACTATTGCATATTCGTAATTTTCACGCTTCCATTCTAGTCTACAGTGACTGCCCAGTTCAAAAAATTTACTTCACATTTGGTGTGAACACAACATCATGGTTAATCATGGAGTGGGAACCATGGAAACTGGACTGTCGTACGTTTGATATTTTGATGGTTGACACAAGATTTCTGCAGCTTCAGCAATCATAGTCATGGTGGAGGAATATAATGATTGACAGGCCATTGAAATTACCCACTATGTTTTCTGCAGCATCCTTTTCATTAAAAAAAATAATTGTAAGTGTTCTCTGAGGAACTGACAGAATATGTTTCCCTGATATCTGTCATTTATTGCAGGAAGGCTGACACTCTGGACCATATGCAATTTTAACCTGCTGAAATGACAATAATATACCTTGATTACTTTCATTATGAGGGATTCCTGAAACAAGTGTTAATTATTGCTATGTGGACATGTTTATACCACAGGATTCGAAATTTCTGTTGAATTTCTTATTTTTGTTCTCAGTCTTTAGATGAACCTATATTTATACAAGTTTGGATTTTTAGTTTTGGTTTGTCATAGGCTCAAATGTGCTCCATCCCTTAAAGTTATTTATAGTCTCCTGTAAATATACTCTGAAAAAAATACCACCACATTTAAGCACATGGGCAAACTGTATTTATTGAGTAAATGTTTCTTTATAATTTTAGATATAGCTGCAATCATCTCCAATCTAACTGCCTGTATATTGAGTGTGTTTTTGACTGAGAAATATTCTAAAAGATGACTAAATAAAATCATTTTTGCAGAGATGAATCGTGTTCTCATTTTTGTTTTTGTTTTTCAAACAATTTCATATGCAGTAGGAGGAAACAGCATGTCTGTAAGTGTTTCCTGACACGTCACACAATGAAAACACATATAATGAAATGAAATTAGTCATTTATTTGGTTTTCAGACATTCCAGGAATAAATTATTCAAATAATATACTTACAGATCATATTACAAGAGGGTCCCTCTGTGGAGTGCAGACCTCCACCAAGACTAATGAAAAAAAAATGCATTTTTGACAATGTTATAGGACTATCCCAAAATTAATTAGGTTTGTTCTGGCCCATCAACAGGCGGAGCCTCCACCAAGTTCATGGAATCTCAGCCTAGTCATTTTTGTGTAATCCTGCCACAAACAAGCAGACAAATGAGCAAAGAAACAAAGGCAGGTGAAAACGAAGTCCTTGGCAGAAGTAAATGTTTAAATTGTCCATGTAATATCCCATGTTAAACAGCACTTCACATGATAAAGTCGGGAAAACATACTTATATGAATTTTGGACTTTTGACATCAGTCTTACACAACTTGCTAAGGTGAATTTTCAGTTTGCGCAATATATTTAGACGTGGATCACCATCCTACACACGAAAAATTCAGGTAGACAGATGAATAGATTTGTTTGCACATATTTTTCTTTTTTTAAATAACTCGACACATTTATACATGAGTTACATTTGACATGTGAAAACGAGAAAGTCTCACATATGTATTTCCAGCAAAGCAGTCTGGTTGCAACTCAGTTTGATGAATTTTAGATTTTTTTTTTTTTTTTTTCAGGCTCATAGCACCACTAAAATTTACACAGGTTCATTGTGGCTGCACGGGCAAATAGAGAGCGCTGATGGAAATCAATACAGCAGAATCTCCAATTAAGCCAGATGATTTCTGGGTGTGTGCAGGTCAGAGATGAAGACCTGTCTCCTCACCAGCCTGATGGACGTTTACTGTTTGCTTTAGTCATCTTCGTCTGCTCTGCTGCTGGAATCTCCCCAGGCCTCTGCCTTGCCTATTACCACCATATTAAAAGCCTTTCATGCTGCTAGTTATTCCTCACTTTAGCACTTCCTTCAGCAGCTTCTGTGCTCTCGAGCGGGCTTTTCACTCTCTGTCATCAAGGCTAATGTAAATCTGCCTGTCAGGTACAAACTTGTTGCTTGGAAACCATCAAGACAATGTGAAGCAGTGT
>CAAKHG010012356.1:34518-50617 GCA_901007715.1 Dactylopterus volitans | reverse complement strand
GGGAGCATGGATACATTCGGACTCCTCATAATAATAATACGTCTCCACAGTGCAGGTCCTCAGCCTGGAACAAAAGCTAGTACTTACTAATTTCAGATGTGGTGAGATCTGAGGTTGCTCCGAACCCCCACTGAAAAAGGCAATGCCGCAGCTACTCCGTCCTGCCGGATGTCAGGTATGTTCCAAGAAAGTTTACCTGTTTTGAAATAACAGCACATTATAAAACACAGTTTAAACCGCCTTAAAAAATGTTGACATTGGAAAAGAAAGAAAAAAGGACGCCAAACAGGCAAACAAAATATAAAACTATGTTGTACAACATTAAAATAAGAGCTGCAGGGGTTGTCTAAGTTGATGAACCCTTAATGTGGTTTTCTGTGTTCATGTGGGCCGCTACTACATTTTAGAACTGCTTGACAGAAATGGCTTTCCAAATATACAAAGAAATTGTCCACTGTGTTTTGCCACCACTCAACTGTGGAATTGCTTTTCCGTCTTCCACAGATGTAATCAATGTCTTGGGCAGCATACAACTGCTGTTATAGTGACAATATGAGAAAAAGCAACATATGGCCACTCTGAGCATTTCTAATCTTGTCCACTAGAAATAAACAGAGGCACATCTGCTGTGAGGTCATCATTAAAGCCACAGGATAGCGCACTTTTACACCAGACACTAGGAAATGAAATGCAAAGATGTCAGGAAGAAAGCGATCCTCATTAGCGGAACAATAATGCTGGCACACTCATCCCGAGAGACAGACCATAAGTCTGCTGGGAGAGATGAAACTAAATCCAGCCCGTCAACGTTGTTGAGGTAGACCATATTTGTTACAATTCAGATAATAAATCTACTGCAGTCACACAAATGTCTTTTCAGCTTCAAGCATAAGATATCCACGTTATAAGATGTAAGCGCAAAATTCTTTTAGTTGTCAGGCAGCACAAATGCTACCTATCACACCTGTAGAACTACTACTATTTAAATTCTAATATGTACAGTAAGCTGTGCCATAAGTGGACTGTCTTGTGAAAAGAACTGTTAATCACTGAGGCATTAAACAAACAAAAAAAAAAAAAAGGGGGTCGCCATCTGCTTTGGCTACCCAGCATGCAGCATGCCAAGAGTGTGCAGAGGACCTCTGGGACTGCCCAGAGCTGTACTGTATGCTGCTGCCTGCCTGCCTCTGAGCTTCGTCACAAAAAGGACACATGGACACATAACCAACCATCTACATATGCTACTGCTCAACTCTTCAGGGTTCATTTCAGTCTCTCAGCAAGCCTCACTCTTGATCCAGTCTGCTGGAGTTCATGGGCACACGTTCGGTACTTGCTGTTTTGTACCAAATGTAAACACTTCTACCATTAAATAATATTCCATTCACTGAATGGTCCACATGGAATGGGGAGGTCATGATATATAGTGTAATATCATCACTGGTCAGACAGGTATAAAGTACAGTTTGACAACCTGCACAACCACCAAGTGACACAGCAAGCTGTGCTGTTGGAATGCATGAGTCATTAGTTAGAAGGAAAGCTGGATGCATCTTGGCTGAGGTGACAATATCCTGCGGTCACACGGGCACTCGTGAGAAAAGAACAGTCTAAAAAGGTCATCATCTGGCCAGATCGGACCCAGTTACCTCAGCCAGTTGCGTGCAGAATGTGCAAGTGCACTGGGAACAGTGAAAATGTCTGACAGGTTGTTGTTTTCCTTATACAGCTGTTTGACATACACTTTAGACAGCAACTGCTAATGGCTACATCAACACAGCTGCGGTAGGTTTGCATAGCTGTGCAGTCCACATCAGTTTTATTAAATTTCCACAAGGCAGAAAATTTTGTCACATGGACAAAAGAACAGAGAAGGAAGCCCCGTTTCATTTTACTTCTTGGGCCAATTAGAATCCCCCCACCCACCCACTCACCCACAGAGCCAGGATGATTTGTTGATGTCTGATCACAAGGCAAATGGAGAGATACAGCGTGAGTGCTGCCTTGGGAATAAGGCTAAGTTAATGACAAAGAAAAGCCAGATATGCAATTAAGGCATTTTTAGTGTTCCATGCTGTGGAATTAAACACCTGATTAATCATCACTGCTCTACATTCTGAGACCTAGGAATGCAAAAGCCACCATGTTGCTTCCCTCATGTAGTAACTGACTCCTGTTTGACCCCAGCCAGCATTGGGAGCCGGGCCTTGTTGTGTGTTGAAATGTTTTTTGGCATCACAAACAACGGCACGGCCATGCAAAAGCATGCTTTAAGCAATGTTGCCATTTTGAGTGGAAAAATATTGTCAATCCTTGCACGTAAAACACTCAATAATTCAAACACTGGGGGCTCTCTTACCTCTCTTACCAGCCATCACATCAACTAATCGTTCATTGAGTTCTTGCATAAGCCGCAAGCGGCACAGCTCAGCTTTCAGCGGCACAAAACCGACAGCATGACTTGAAACTGAGCGCGGTGCAGCATCGCCGAGCTGCACATGGGACAAGTCTTGACACGACACACCAAATACTTCACCTGAACGGCTGAAAATCCGTCTCCCAGGACTGAGCAGCAGTTATTGCACCACACCTCATTGCTTCCTCATGAATACTGCATGTGCACGCAACATCTTCCCACTAGCCCTCCTGTGTGATGGCATTTGTTTCACAAAATATCCGGAAGCGCTGCTCTCAATACATCTTTCTTTTTTTTTTTTTTGTCACGGCTAGACACTTGTACATTTTTGACTGATTTGTTTTATGTATTTATTTTTATTTTTTTGACCTGCCAAACCTTTTTTTTTCTGAATCAACCAACCAAAATGTAATTATAAAGCGCATGTAAAAACAAACAAACAAACAAAAAACATTTGGCCAATGTGCTGTACAGTCAAAACCTAAAAAAAAAAAAAAACAATCACAATAAAAACACAGGCAAAGACAAAAAAAAAAAACATTTACAAAGAAAGAAAAACAAATGTATCTTGTATCTTTACATACTCTAAATCGATGAATACTAATATGTGATGATGCAGTCGGAGCCGTGAGCTTAGGGCAGAGAATTGTGCACTAGTGCTATGCTACTAAACGGCAGGACATTTTTTTTTTGGGGGGGGCACCAGGATCATTTGTTACTCGCGAAAGTCACAACCTTTGGCTTTTAGCGGCTCAAATTTATGCAGTGACTCGCGTGAAATGCCATTAAGGAGCAGAATGCAGAAGGGGAGGGAAAAAAATGAAATAAAAGCGAAACAGTTTGATTTTCTAACGAGGATAAACGCGTCTCACACTGCGTGTTAAGGCGACAAAAATGACCATTTTCACTTGTTTTTTCCCCCCCCTTTCTTTTTACTTTTAGGCGAAAGCGGTAAAGCTTGAGTTGTCAGCGCTGCCCACCGCGCTCAACTCCGCTTCGCCTTCCTCTTTAATTGTTACTCGCACTTTTAACAAAAAAAAAAAAGTCACGCAAACCACGTCGAGATGACCAAACCGCTGGGCAGAAACAAAACAAAAATAGCTTTTGTGTGTGAGGGGGGTAAAATAACCGATAAGTCAGACAGGGAGCGCACTGAATTAGTCCGTATTTAAGCTAGCAGTTCACGTTCACGGCAAAGTCTCCCAAGACGCTCGCGCACATAAACACGGCTGAAAGGCGCCTTAAAGTGAAATGCAAATCGTCGGGAAGACGTTAATAAAGAACATGAAAAAAAGGGGGGGAAAAAAGTGCAGGCTTTGTAACTTACAGTGGGAAGCAGGGGAGTACTGCGAGTTTCCCTCTGACGGCAGCCGTTACCTCGGCGAGGGAGCAGGGCGAGAAGTGAGACACATCGCAGCGCTGCCCGTGCTTTCACTCACCCCGCAGCCGTAAACAGCCTAAGAGCGAGACAGCGCCGTAATCGTCAGACCGGGGCGCACATCGAATTGTATCTACCGTAATACACTAATAATGTACTGTCTATTTTATATGTTATTCCCTGACTTAAATAGGGGGAATGAAATCTTACGCGCGGCGTTTTAGGAAATACGCTTGATACTTACACGGTGCACCCATCTATCTATTTACTATCGCAATTCGTCAGTATTTTCTGTAGGTTCTGACTATTTTTTTCATATATTTTTCTTATAATTTATATACTTTAATGTGCATAATAGAAAAAGCCCCCATGGTTGGTTCCATTTTGTCTGTTTTTGACGATTTTTTTTGTGTCTTATTTTATTGCTTTCTCTTTTTTCTGCTTCTCTTTGAGTGAATTTTCCGAGCGGATCAATAAAGTTGCATCTTATCTCATCTCACCTCATCTTATCTTATCTTCAGCTAGCTGTATCGAAAAAAACAAGTGTTCATGTTTAATGTTAGTCAACATCTGTTTGACATTTCATCGTCAAACCTAAGTTAATATTACAGAACTGTGACTATCTATTTCCCATTTGGTCTTCACAGTGATTCTGAGTGTCTTTCAACAGCATCAAGGATACTCCTGCAGGTGCTAATAAAACAGGCTCCCCAGCTTTGAACAGAGGTGCTGAATTAGTGTTGGAGGAAGGGCCTCTGAGAATTTGCTGGCAGTAGCAGGATTACCGTAAAGTGTGTGGGTGGAGAAAGGTGCACAAGGGTTGGCAGTGGGATAGAGTAACACACACTGAATAGGACAGCTTTATGGTTGCATGCATATATTTCTCTGACAGCAACATCGCATACATTTATAGTGCTGGTGAAGGTGGCCCACAGCCTTTTTTTTTACTTTTAAACTGCACTCAAATCTCTTTTGTTTACACATTACAACCTGATGAAAATTTAAATCAAAACTGACATTTAGCCCCATATAATTTGTGGCTTAATCCATTTAATGACATCAGAATTTACGTCACTCTAATGCAACAATTGTCAAAACTATTTGTCGGCCTCGAAATTAAATGGAGAACAGCTGCAATGACAGTTGGCAACAGAGCTGCTGTAGGAATTAGGAATGTGGCTGCAGTTCAGTCAAAACTAGTAGTGGCATATTTGATTGTAAGTCATGGACGCATGTAAAACAAAAAAAAAAAGCCAGGGAACATGGCTACGACATTGTTGCAAATTACCGACAAGAACATTAAGCAAATTATTGACAAGAACATTAAGCATACTGATATGTGTCTACGCCTGTGCCTGCCATCTATTTGTTGATTGTGTTGTTTGGTGTAGCTTGGTGTCCTCTTGTTGTTTTTTTTCTAATTGTAGAGCTGTTGGAACCTAAAAAAAAGCTGGTTGTATATCAAATGCTTATTCAATGATTGACACAATTACAAAGCCATGAGCCATGACATGATACTTAGTTATTTGTTTGCACACGCTGAGGAGGATGATTTACTCAGATTGTAGTTAGATATTGTCCACACTGAAAACCACAATGTGAACAGTCCGTTGAAGTGTCTGTTCAAGTATCAGAGCATTAATCGGATGTGAGTGCCAGGGCTTTGAATGTAGCATTACAGCCTTTATTGTAAGCCAACATTCCTTGGTCAAGAATTGTTGAAAGAGCAAATCCACTGACACAAAACAGACTCAAAAGCTGATCTGTGAATAGATGCAGTGTAGATACATTGCAAAAGAAATACATCTAAGTCTTTATAATTCAGCCAAAGCCAGGCATTGCCAAGGAAGCCTGGTTGCCCTGATTCATAAACGTTTTTTTTTTTTTTTAATGAATAGAAAGCACGGCTCCCTTCAAGTATCCAACTAAGCCATGATGATATTAAAAGATGCCAGCATGCACATTCCAATAGACCCGGAAATTGAAACAACTAGATGACAATGATCTTTTACATTTATCACTGTCTGCTGTGTAAAAGCCCAGTAATGAGGACTCATTTTAATAACCTGCTCAGAATGATGCCAGGGTTTGGTTTACTAATCAATCTGTATAATTTTTAGCCAGCAGACAGACAAACGTTTACATGTGCAATATGAGCAATGAAGGAGAAAATATGCACCAAAAAAGGGGGCTGGTGTGTGGGAGGCATGTGTGTCTTGTCTTCACTCACACTCCAACCTGTCAAACAACACTGTTGGTCCACCCCCAACCTGCAGCCTCAGTTTCTTCTGTCTTCCCATGTGGTCTCTCTCAAAAAATAGAAGATGATACTAAAGATACATAAACTGCAGGCTTTCATTGGTTTATCACAATGCCAAAAGTCATAGAGGTGGTACGATATTAAAAAAAAAAAAAGCTCAATAATTCTTCAAGTTTATCTTATCATTTAAGGTGTTAATAGACATGTTTTGCTCTTCATCTAGTGAATGGTGCAAAGTAAATGCTGGCTGCACAATGGAAATGCTGTAAAACAATGACACCGCCAGTGTTTGGAAAGCTTCTCAATAAGCGTTGCTTTTACATTTGTCTGTCATCAGCCTGGTGGGAGGGAAAGCTCGATTTACTGCATTTTCCACAATATGAAGCTAACGCCACAGATAACACGGAAACTACAGTGTGGTTATCTAACACAAGGGTTTTTAGCGCATCAGCTGAGCTTGCTACTTGACATGGGGCTGTCATGTGCTATAAGTGTGAATGTAGTGTAATGCACAGTATGTATTGGGCTACACTGTGTGCACTGCTCGGCTTGTTATTTACCCTTGAACGCAATACTGGCATTTTCTTCCTGCTCACCTGAACTGCATTGAAGTTTCAGACATTAAATAGAGAATGCCAGGCAGGTTCAGGTCAGTCTCACTACCCATTGGGACTTGGTTGGGTTTCAGACAGAAACATACCAGGATCAGCCAGAATTTGACACTTAATGACATGTTAAAGCAAAAAACTTTGTCTATTGTCGCTCAAGATATTTCTTCGGTTTGTTTTACAGTAACCTTGTGTTTGCCGATGTTGTGGTGACGGAATGCAACACAAAAAGTGTGGCAGGAAATCAACACACTCCACTAGAACCAGGAGAAAAAATATCAAGGCTTTAAGCTAAGACAATCAAGTTCATTGGTCAAGGTCACCATATTCCATCACCAACCAGCAGATCTCACTATGAGATCCAGGCAATTGTTTGAATTCAATTGCAAAAGAGCACAAACAACAGTGATAGATGGCTGAGTGATTCATGCTGAAAAACACCTCAGTGAACCTTGATGAATCCCGAGTCTTGTTATCAGCCCTATCCCCCATTCCATATCTACATGTTAGACATTCTTCCAGACATAGATTCTGCCTCTGTGCTTTATCTCACTTCATGCACAAGGCGAGCAAGCGCTAACTCATACATATGCTAATCGCGTGGCATTAAAAAAACGTATTAATAGAGCAAAAAATTATATAATCCTCTTAATCCTCTCCTGTCTCAAGAAAGCAGGATTCACCACTTAAGAGATAGATTGAGATTCATTTTGTGAAACAGATTATTTAGGCCTGTTGCCATCTGCATTGAAAAACTGAAACGGGTCATGACAGCAGGAA
Source organism: Dactylopterus volitans (assembly GCA_901007715.1). NCBI lineage: Eukaryota > Metazoa > Chordata > Actinopteri > Syngnathiformes > Dactylopteridae > Dactylopterus > Dactylopterus volitans. Next base: position 43,175 of record CAAKHG010012356.1, on the reverse strand, counting down.
GACTGAAGGGAATCAATGAGAACAGACACTTCGTGGAAAAGAGCGAGAACCAGCCAATACTGTCTGCATGCAGCACATAATGCAGGTACTGTAACCACAGGAATAGGAGAGGGTGTTTGTTTTTTTTTAAAAGAGATGCACTTTTGAGTAAATGGAGAAACATAAATGGTCATATCCTGCGGGGATACAGAGGACAAACCATCTCAAAAAAAGCCGCTAACCAAAAAAAATTTTAGCACATCAAGAATATAGCTATTTACCACCGCTGTAAATATAAAGATGGGGGTCAAGTAAGGTGGAGTGGGGAATCTCCAGGTCAGTCAGCTTTAGCTCAATAGATGGTTGAATGTACAAGAAGGCAAAGGTCAACTATTAGTTAAATGCCGCCATGTCTCTCTACCCACCTTCCCTCTCTGCATGCCTGCCTCTTGACCTGGCCTCCACCACACGTGGCCAGTTAATCATCTCCTTGGCTCATCCTTCACTTTGAGATTAATCATTATTCTCTCCATCCGACTTTCGCGAGAATTAGAGAAACCACTAATTCAATAATAATCAGAACACAAATGGAATAATCTTTCCAATGAATGACCTCCACGGCAGGAAAATAATGAGCGACAGAGACATGAAAGCAGAGCAGAGTGAAATCCGCATCTGTCAACCCCAGCAATTGCATAATAATTTGTATTCAAGAAAGATTAAGCAAATGGAAGTAGTCTTTTGATATGAACGAGCTCTCCGAGGCTTATGCACATTATGCTGCGACATGGGATCCAGCTAAATATTTAGCACCTATAAGCAGCTCTTCTTATAAAAACAATGGCATGCCTTCTTTTCAGTTTAATTGAATTTCCTCTTTGCCTCAGCCAAGATCTATTTTGAGAGCCTGGCTTTTATTTGTTCCCAGCAGGAGAAAGGTATTAACCCAAACACAGGCTAAATTCATTTGAGGATAATTTTCCTCCCAGTTATGACAGTATTAACCAAGGGGTCTCTGGTTGAAGCCTAATGTTTCACAAACCGAAAAAAGTCGTGGGATGCTGTCGAAGACATCAAAAATACTGAATAGAAGCTTTAGCCCAACGTTCCTGCAGCTCTCACCAAGAAGAAATGCTAATAATGTTATTAAAAATAGATTAATTCTAATAAATTCTGGTTTAAAATCTAAGAGTTGTTAACTGTTGCATCGGGTGACTGGATCCACAAACAAGTATTCTTTAATGGCGCTAACAGTTTTTAGACTTTGCAAAATCACATAATGCACATATGATGGATGAAAACTTACATCTGCCTGGTGTATACCACGGATATTATAGTGCATATTTAGAACAGCAGTTAGACAGTCCAACACACTGCAGCATTCACCAAAAACAGTATTGATATATTAAGACACCTCTTATGAGGACACAAACTTAGCGTTACTGAAATATTTATGGTTAGTTGCTGGAAATGTGACATCTGCTTAGACAACCGAGGTATCACAGTTGATTCTACTGTGTTGAAAAACGTACCCAAGAAAAAAGTCCAAACTATTACCTGTAACATGTATTAATCAGTTGGGATTTCATTCATTCATTCACTGTCTTCTGCTTATTCTGGCTATTCTGGGTCGTGGTCATGCTGGAGCTGATCCCACTTGTTGAATGGGTGAGCGGTGGGGTACACCCTGGACAAGACGCCAGCTCATTGCAGGGCCACATGAAAGACATACAACCACTCACACCTACGGGCAATTAGTAGCCAGTTAGCTCAGCATGCTTTTGGAGGTGGGAGGAAGCCGGAGTACCCGGAAAGAACCCACGCAGACACGGGGAGAGCATGCAAACTCCACATAGAAAGACGTATGAGGCAACGGTGCTAACCACCGCACCACCGTGTCGCCCCCAGTTGGGATTTACTTATTGAATTATTAATGATAAAAAAAAACTTAGTCTTACAAACAGCTAAGAAGAGATAATGCGGGGTTTTGGTTTTTTTTTTTAAACCACAGAAGCAATTTGAGGCTTCATGGATGTCAGTGTCGGTTGCCACCACTATCTCAGCATTTTTAATGGATTGCCATTAAATTTGGTAAATACAATCGACCTGTGTCGCAGCAGACATTTTGACCTGTCATAGTAGCTGTTAACGATGGCTCTGTTCAAGTTTCCCAGTAATCAATGAGACGAGAAGACAGCATGCACAATCCCAGGGTCAGGAAATATAATGCAGCTAAACAGATTTGAATCAGCATTGAGTATATTCTTTATACCTGTGCTCGTCTTGCTGTGACATGTCAAAATGTCTGTTATGAAAAATTCCACTAATGGTTTCAAGAGGGTTAATTATTATGCCTCCCTTGACTCGTCCTCCTGTGACTCATTAACGACCGAGAAAAAATGAGTTGCAGATTTCACACAATGGTGACCAAGGCGCAGTTTATACCTGCCATAGATCAATATGTTAGCACCGTCATGGTCAACAGCCATTATCTGGTTCCAAACTGGGATGATGTGCAAAAAGGGGATGATGTGCATCATTAAAGGTGTGTCAAGTGTGACAAGCATAGGGGATACTGGCCACTTACGCAAAAATAATTGACTATCACAGTAAGCTAAACCTTTAGAACATCGACAAAGAAGGAGCTTGAGGTGTTCCCCACATGCAGGAGAAATGTGTAGTCACATGAGAAATTGAATTGGAAGACCCGCCTTGTGCAAATTAAAAAGCATTTAAAGTTCCAGCTGTCAGGTTAGCGCCGATATTGTGGCTGAACAGGGTTTGTCTTTGTCGGAGCTCAAACCGCATGCCCGGCGCAGCACAGGCCCAGAAAAGATTGGAGCATACAAACTTAATGACAGCAAATATTTCCTTGCCACCACTTGAGCACAATCAAGTGGAACACAGCGGTGACGATAATGATGATGATGACGGAGCCGCGTAATAGTCTCTTGGATGTGTTCGAGCGAAACAAAAAACTCCATCAATAAGACACTACGCTGGAAAAGTTTGCGTTTAAAAAGTACATTAAGTTAGGGGCGGGTGACTTTAAGAGCAGATGAAGCGGACTACTCAAAATATGCATCAGGTCCTCGCTTGCCTCGATGCCTAGCAGAGAGGTGATTAAACAACTCCAGCTCATCAAAGATGTTCCCATGTGAAGCCAAGCATTGATTTGTCCTGTATCCTGCTGACAGCGCGGTCATTGCATTGATGAGAAGAGGGAGGATTGAGGGTAGCGTATCTCTCTCTCCTCTCTAACGGGAGGTAAAATGACAGCCAGCTGACACTCGAAGGCTCTGTGCTGCCTGATGAAAATAGCCCAATGCAGAAGGACAGCTAACTTCCCTTACACCTCACACAATGGATCAGGATGTGATCTCCCTTGGAGCACAAAAGCCAAAGCCAAAGACAGTTTGTGCAGGTTCTTTCAAAATGTTACTGCACTTATCCAACCCAAATTTCTGTCAGTCTTCACAGGACACCATGCTCCCATTTATCCCACTAATAAATAGCTATGCATAAACTTGTTTTCAAATACCTTTTTCTACGACTGCTCAGACTTAAAGCTACAACTGGCAGTAATGTAGTATGTAGAAATGTAGTAAATGTTTGAAAATTCAAACCTCTGCAACATACACTCAAACGAGCTTGTGCCAGTCAATTAGCTTTGTTCCACAACACACATCTCAAAGCAGGAAAAAAAAGAAAAAAATTTAAATAATATTTGTTATGATTGCCGAATTCCATTTACTTGCTGCAGTTTCAGCGTCTAGGGGTTGTGGGGTAATAATATCACGAGCCAGAGAGACAATAGCAGCAACAATTATAATAACTATAACAATTAAAGCTGCAAGCAGCATGGAAAGGGGCCTCACAACTCTCTGCTGAGCGGGTCAGAGCAAGTGGCAACCATGCTATTGTTATGGTCTGTGGCTAATTTCATAATTGTATGCGAAATGTAGCACAAGGGCCACTAAGTTGGGGCACAGTGGAGCCATTTTGCCCAGACCCATATCAAACTGGAAAAAAAGCAATTTTTGCAGAGAACGCATGTGAACGCCAAGAGCGGAATGGAATTGTTGAATGCTGAAAGCAGCTGAATTAATGCTAAAAAATATACTTGAAGAACTGCAATGGTGTTAAGCAGTCATGATATCAACAGATATACCAGTATGATGTCATACAGTTCAGCAAATATGCTATTTTGATGTCTTGGCATTATAATTCTGAAATCAGATTAATATTTCTACATTTTTCAATGTGATAATTCAAAAAACATGAGATATGAGCATTTGATAACTTTTCATGCTCATTTTTTTTTTTATAAATTGTGCAAATGTCAAGTGGATCTGATGAACCCCCGAGGAGTTGTTCAAATAGCACTGGAAATGGCAAAAACCATCACTTTCAAGTCAAAATATCTATCTTCCTGGTGTGTTTAAGGCATGGCTCCAAGACATCATTTTTCTGTGTCTGGACATGAAACTTGTGCCTACCAATTTTCATACGTGTAGTAGAGACACACTGCTGGAGCTGTTTCTTTGAAATGTTATATGGACCTTTATGGAGCAATTTTGCAAACTCCGTTCTTAATTTTCTATGAATTACCGAATTTTCTGCTATGACGTATGAGTGTGCCGTGTTTCATTCACCATCAAGCATGTTTTGGGCCCTCAAAAATGTGATCCTTTTGGAAGAACGTAAATTAATCATCATCATCAGCACCACCACCATTAGTTTCGATCGTCAAATTGTTTTGACGCTCGGGCCCCAATGATATCAATAACCTGATCACGTGTGTTGGTGGGCTACTTTGATGAAGTGGGTATCAGATGTTGGACTGAGTGACTTTTTGTCGCCTTGCACTAGTGACTCTCACAATATGCAAAAGGGTCTTTTTTTTCTCAAAATGATTTTTCTTTTACCCCAGAGGCAGCCTTCAGGACACCAGGAAGAAGCTGAGATTTCTTTATGCTACACATTTAGCAAGTGATGCAGACTGTGGGTCAATTTAGTGAAATACAGGTGAGCTTATTTTTAATGCAGCCTGTCAGTTCGCTATTTTGGTGCGACACGTTTCCTCTGCGCTGGCAAGATGCTGCTCCTGTGAATGCACTGTCGTAGGAACGCCTGGAGGGAGAGTCGCCACATTTTGCACAAATGTCAACTCAAACTGAAACATGACCCGATTAGATTTTGGTGGTCATGGGTCAAAGGTCGAGGTCACTGTAACCCTAAAGCTGCCTGGCTTATCAATGCTATAGCTCAGGCATGCCAACAAAAGACGTTTTTAAATTTGACACAAGGATTAAGTGATTGGATTTGGGTGGCCATAGGTCAAAAGTCAAGATAAATGGCATCACAAAACGTGTTATTTTGGCGCAAGTCATATGCTGATCGTGATAAAAGTATGAACAAATGCCTGATTGGCTGAAATGATGGACATGTTTTTACTTTTGATACATTTAATACAATTCATTTTATATATATTATGCACAGACATGTTAAATGCAACGCGACCGTTTCCGAAAGGCATACAACCGCGGAGCGGTAGTTCGAGTTCGTTTCCTGCGTATGACGGGATCTTTTTTGCCGCTAAGCCCGGCGGGATGACCCTCAGCGGGAACGCTCTGTAGGGCCAGACTGGCAGTGCTGCTGGAGGTCTCCTCCAGGTGGCTTTGCATGATAAATGAATGCTGAAGAATTTGGCTCGGCGTTATTCGTTCAGCAGCATCCACCTTCAGCATCTTTATTAGCAGGTCGACAAAGCTCGGTCGTTCACCCTGATCTTTACCGGCATCCCCTCCTGTGAGGTCGGAGGTCTTGTGCTGCATCAGCAGGTTGGAAGGAAAATCAAAATTGGTTAAAAAAAAAAATCAATTACGAGAAACTGATTTTGTAACTGACACAAACCTACCGCCAAGAGATCGTTTAGGCTTTTAATGGTTAGCGGGGCCCGAACTTCATGTACTGGCTAAAAAGAGAAGACATTTTTGAGTTAGCAAGTTTTGTCCAGTCAAAAATTGTTGCAGATATAACAGATTATGCGTAGCTCAATAGCTATCAAAAGATGTTACCTTAAATTTCCACAGGGAACTTCTCTTGTGTCTTGCCCGGAAAAACTGCTTTGTGTATAAGCCTTTGCGGAGTTGATGATCCGGCGGCATCCCCACAATATGTAGAATGTGCCTCATCTGTTGACAAAAACACATTACCTTAGGTTTTCCCTTTTTAAATGTTTTTAAATTTGTTTTTAATTATCGGGCTTGACACAAGTGTCGCACGCACCATATCATGCTCATCGCTGCCGCGGAACGGAGTGCTGCCCTTAAACAGTTCAGCAGCAATGCAGCCCAGAGACCAAACATCAATGGCCTCGTTAAAGTATGCTCCCAGCAGGATCTCTGGGGATCTTAAAAGAGCAGAACAATGCGTTACTATGATTCATAAGACCCATTGAGAACGGAATCTTGCTCACTTGCTCTACACTTTGATTAACATCCAAGGATTTCGTTTTTAGCACACATCTGAGACGCCAGCTTGTAGGAGCTTCCGTTTGACGTCGTTCTGAAACAGCCGTCAAGTCACCCACCTGTACCACAGGCTCTGAAGCTCTACGCCCCTCCACGCGTCTGAAACCTGAAAGGCCAGGCCAAAGTCAATGACTTTAACCCTCAGCGGCTCACGTTGGTGGTCCACCAGCATAATGTTTTCTGGCTTCAGGTCAGCATGCGCAATTCCATGGCTGTGTAGAAACTGCAGAGCCGTTGCAACCTGAAATCATAGACTGATGTAAACTACACACTTCTGTTAATCACATTGTCATTATGAATGAGCATTTTGTTTTTGGATGCGTTTCAAAGCTGTTTGAGACCAAACAGGCCAGAGATGCCACAGCAGATTTGACCTGATGATGTTGAAAGTGTGGCTCTGAACTCTGGTAACACGTTTTTTTGTCAGTGGATGTAAAGTATGTGCAAATAAGCGTTTGTTTTTGCTTAATGCAGCAGAGGCAGCATAATGGGCAAACCTGTGAACCCTTTTTTTTTTTTTTTTGGAAACATTTTGAATATGGATGGGCATTTCAAGCAAAAGTACAAACCTGTTGCAAAATAGGGCGAATCTGCCTCAGCGGCAGACCCTGAAAATTGCTCCTCTGCTGGAATTCAAGAAGATTCATATCCAGCTTCTCAAACTCCAGACAGTAATGTCCTTGATAGATGAAGGAGTTGTTCCACTTAATGATGTTAAACTTGTCCGAGTTGAGTCCTTTTATCTTCTTCAGGATCTTCTCCTGTGGGGTTATAGGGGAAGTTAGAAATTTGGTTTGTGCAAATGCAATGTGGTTGTAGGCCAGTGTGTCTGACCAACTGAATAACTACTTGTGTTGCACCTCTTCCTCTGCTGCAAAAATACAATTGCTGTCTTTGATTATTTTCAGGGCAACAATTTCACTGGTGGCCAACTTCTTGCACTCAGTGACTACTCCAAATTTTCCTCTCCCCAGGAGTCTCTCAAAACTGTAGGATGAGAAGGGGGAGGAGATCAGGCCCCCTACAGTGACTTCCATGGTGCAAGATGAAATCTTTCTCACACTTCAGAGGGAAGCAGAAGATAAAAATATTAGTGTAAACGGTCTTCATAGTCAGTAAACCACAACAGATGCAGGGTCCATCAATCTACCGAAACATAAAATCTCAAGGTGAAACCAAACAAATGAAACGTCTAACAAGAAATGCAAGTAGGTGTGAAGCTGAGCACACTCATACTTGCTTTGATGTGAGCTAAATCTGCTTTGAGGCGGCAAACGCTAACCTTTTTTGCTTTGATGTCTTTTTTGTTTTGATAGCGCCATAACCATGGCAACCATGCTTTGATAGATTGTATGATGTCATAACTTTATGATGCCATACAGTTGTAACCTGGAAACATTTTTTTTCCTGCTTTTTCGGCTTTATTAAATATATGCAAATCTTTAGCTTAAGACATTAACGCTTCATTTGAGCTTTTTTTCTTGTTTTTTTTTTTTGCATTGCTTTGATAATTTTCAGCATTGCTTCAGTTTATTCGCAAATCAACATACAGGAAATGCCAGTTTATAATATACTTTTGTGATCATAAAGGACATCTGAGAGGAATACAGTAAATAAAGCATGCCTTTTACTGCGTGAATTTGGATATACATTTTTTTTTAGTGTAAACCTCACGTTATTGTAGGCTCCATCAGTCTACTCCCCCCAAAATATGATAAAACCAAACAAACCAAGCAGCTCACAAGAAAAACTACAAAATGCATCTCCTGTATAAAATACACGTGAATGTTGGGAACTGCTCTTTTAAATTGAAAATGCAGCCAGCTTCTCATACCTTGTAGAGACCTTTATTTGGAAACAGGTTGTAAGTAGTGTGTTCACTGTACAGACTGTGAAAGCCATTGAGGCCATGTGATTGTTGATTCTGGGCTACACAAATAAAGTGTGTGTGTGTGTGTGTGTGTGTGTGTGTGTGTGTGTGTGTGTGTGTGTGTGTGTGTGTGTGTGTGTGTGTGTGTGTCAGAATGAGTTTTACTTTGTGCACGCGTCTGTCTGTGGAGAGTGTTCTGGAATCATGATTTACACTTCAAAAATGCAGGGCTTGATTCCATATTTTAATGAGCTTTTATTATAAAAATGAAG
>CAAKHG010012356.1:12238-25222 GCA_901007715.1 Dactylopterus volitans | reverse complement strand
TGCATATTACATATCAGAACAATTCAAAGGAACCCGACCGACCGACCACCCCCTCACACACACACACACACACACACACACACACACACACACACACACACACACACACACACACACACACACACACACACACACACACACAAACAAACAACCCTATTTACTTAGAGGGATGAGCACATCAAAAATCACGACAGGACTCTTGCCCATTTTCCATCCTGCATTAAGCATCTATTTTTGCTACACCTTCATCATGCAAAGGGCTTGTGACACAGACGAAGCCATCTGACACAGGAAGCAGCTGCATGCCTGCTGCCAGTCCCCTTTACCCATGTGCAATAAAAAAGGCACAAAAACAGATCAGCGACCAGCATAATGATTTTGTTTATTCCGGTTATTTACCTGTATGAATATTGCCATGTCTGTCAGCCCCTAGCTACGATATGGCCTCAAGAGTATCACAAGCCATTTGCCTGATGGTATAGCACCAAAATGTTGCAGAGAAGTCCTGTATGGAGTCCGTTTGTGACACAGTTGCCTTGCCACATGGTTCCCTGCCTGCGCACAAGTAATACACCACTAGCGCATTTAATGATAACGAGCCTGGCTGAGTTCGAGGGATGGCTGGATTTGCAGGGAGATGAGGATTTAATGATCTTGACTGTTGAATCCTTCTCTTCTCGCCTTCAGACATGTTGCATCCCGCCATCGGGTGCCAGTTTGGTGAGGGGAGTGGTGGGGTGGGGTGTGGGGGTTGGGCAAAACCCCAGAGGATTTCTCGCTGTCCCTGGATCGTGGGGCTGTGATAATGTAATCATTCCCACAATTCAGTGGTGCACATGCATGGAGTCATATTTCTCAAGTTTTTGAAATCATGCCAAATAAGTCTGTGAGAACTGGAGATTAAAAAAAAAAAAAAAAAAAAAAAACCCTGGCTATTTCACTGTGAAAATTAAATCATTGTAGGTGGTTTGAGCAGACATTTATATTTGCCCTTGTCTAGTCAGACATCCGACTCCCACTTAGTTGTGCATTTACCATTGTTGACACTGAGGAGTTTAAGCCAGCCGGTGAACGAATAAGATTCACTGCCAATGTCCCAGAACCGTTTGCATGAGTGGTCCTCCAATCACACGCGGGGAGTTTTTATCTGTAAACACCATTTTATCCGTTGTAGTGACGTCAACCGCTGACACACCACCACCGCCACACTCACCCTCACCCGACAACGCTTCTGCCAGACGTACGGCTTGTTGTTGGTAAAGCTTGCATGGTGTGGGGGAGGTGGGAGGTTGAAGTTAGCACGCCAACTGTCACCTGTGGAAGGAAAACACTACTACATCCCCTCAACACACACACACACACACACACACTTCTATTTTAATGGAAATTAAAAGTGAAGGTTTTATATTTGTTTTGAAAGTCTGACACTTTATTTGTCTGGAAGGACAAGTGGGTCATCACAGATCAAAAGAGTTGAAAATGAAACAAAGATCTGAAACATTTTAAAACAATTTCAACATGACAGTAGTTTGGATTTTATTGCTCTCCATTTACTCATTTACCCATTTACATGTCATCCCATGTAAAAACCTGCACATTTGCACAAAAACGTTAAAATCCTGCTTTTGCTCAAAACATACAAAGAAAGGCACGGCTCTTGAATGAATTTTACAAATCTGACAAGCGGTGATCCTCTGGATGATCACTGGAACAGATCACAGATGGCCAGCTGTGTTTTAGACACAGACAGGGCAGGGTAAAGAGGGTCAGTGAAGCAGTGTTTGTAGGAATGTAGCAAAGCGAGGCTGCCCCCTGGTGTCACGGCGAAGAACGACAAAACGCCCTCTTCAGAGTCGAGGAACACGCCGACCCTCTGCAGCCGCTCCGCAGCCACAGGCACCGCCACCTTGTTGTGCAGAGCTTCCACCTTCCTTCTGTCGTAGGCCAGGCACCAGGAGTGCGCGTTGCAGCCCAGGCGACAGTTGTCCTTCTGACCCTTCCTCTCCATCTGACCCTCGCACAGCCCCACCTTCCAGCGGCCGTCATCCACGGACACGTTCACCTCCCAGTACCAGCGACCGCATTCCAGGGCGTTGGATGCCAGGACCTGTGGGAAGGAGCTGAACCGGGCCTCTTGCTCCGTGTAGCCCTGTTGGGCCTCATTGTAGGTCACCTTCCTGTTATTGTCAGACAGCTGCAGTTTGGGATGGGCCGTGTCCGCATCCAAGCAGGGGATGATGCCATCTGTGCACAAGATAAGAGAACGCGAGAACAGGGATTCAGATTCAAGATCAAGAGTAACTGAACACTTCTTTTAGTTTCAATTAGCTGTGCTTGGGGAACAAGCAGGTGTTGGTAAGTAAAGACAGTCTCACGGAGCAGCCTGTAGAGGTCCCGGTCTGTGTTTGGTTTGGTGATGACGACCGTGTCCAGCCGTTTCTCCGTCCATGTCTGCAGACATTTCAGCTTGGCTTGATCCACTTCTTCTGGAGGCTCGAACTGATCCACGCAGCTCCCCATTTCACTAGCCCTGGGGCCGCGGAGCAGAGCGTACAGAGAGCATTAATATTCCATGGTGCATATGCTACAGTGTGTTGAATAGATCCATGGCCATATATTTCTTCAACTTTTCTGTTTCTTTACTAAACAAACATATCAGTCGGTCAGAATCAACGTTATTTATTATGAAAAATTGTAATAGGAGAATGGGTTGCACGAGTACATTAATAATAAGATCTCATTTTAATTTTAAGCGTACATAACCTAGCTAACAAAAGATGAGAAAAATAATGCCTTGTTCATTAAACATTAAACGTTCTGTATATTTGAGCATTTCCATTAAAACGGCGAGTTCAGCAAATTTCTTCCTATGGCATGAAGCCATGCAGCTTTGTTACATCTTGCTGTGATCATATCGGAGATTTCTGCCTCCACCACAATTCACTGAAGGTGGGTGTTGTCAAGAGATCCAAAAAGATAAAGAGCATAAAACACATTTTCAGATGTAGAAGTAACATCTCTACAAATGTGTATCAACTTCTCTCTTGATTATTAACAGAAAACATGCTACAGACCCCACATGGACAATTTCCGTGTGGTTTCAAAGGAAACTACCGCCAGCCGGGAATGCGACACACTGCTGCTGAATGTATATGCTTTTTAGTTTTCTGTGAGCACCACAAACTAGTTTCCATTGGTCACCGGTGAATTCTTGGTGGATGCAGAAAGCAGACACATTTCTCAAAAAGGAAAACAAGATGGCACTAGAGATACACGAGAAAATGTGGGGTTATTGGCTACTGGCGCTCTCAACAAATGGCCACTATCCACACAACAATGTAGATGTTAAAAAGAAATAACTTACAGTTGGGATACCTTGCTGTATTCCTGTAATGTGACAAAGAGGGGGGAAATTAGGTCTTATTTTCATTTCATTAGCCAGTTGTATGTCTTATATTTTACATACAGGTCATACTCACCATAATGAAGACCTGGTCCTGGATGCGTTTTTCACCTTTGGCATCGGCCAGTGTCTCCAAGACGTGCAAGCCGTGATGGATGGATTGCAGAGAGTTCTGAAGGTGGTCGAGCTTCTCCTCCAAACCCCCCAGGACCCTCCTCTCTTCCTTTGTCACACACTCAAGAGCTGATTGCTCCTCCTGCTGCAGGGCCTCCGAGATGGCTCCGTACTGCTGCTGCACCGCTGCTCGAGTGTCACTTAAAGCCGCCTGGAAGATGCAGGAGGAATATTTCGACATGCAGGCACAGGGTCAGTTACTGTAACATAATGCTTGGGATTCCTGATGGACTGTTGTTGAAGGTCTGCCATTTGCAAAGAAAAAAAATATAATAAAAGGCTAATCTAAAAAAAAAAAAAGAAAAAAGAATTGAATTCAGGTTTAGGTTCTCTTCAGCCGTGTCAACGTCATAATGAAAACTGCCAGCAAATTATGTGGATCATGCACCAGATGCATTTGTAGCCATGACCACAGCTCACAAGAAAAGCTCAAGCTGGACTATTTAACAACATAAGATGAATGTAATTTTTGGTCAGTTCTAATAAAACAGATTTAACTGTTCTTCAATTTGAGGTTTACTGGTGTTAGGGCTTAGGGTTGGGTGATTTTCAGCAAATGCATCATGGATAAGCTTGTTGGAAAGAAGGATAAAAAAAATCACCTGTTTGGGATTATTTTGGGGTTTTAAAAAGGAAGCAACTGCAATGTCTGCAAACATAAAGTGCCGGCAAAAGACGAGCACTATTAATTTGCAGGAGTGTTTGCTAATGCACCATCCTGCTGAGCACACTACACTTACCCCAGAGAGAATGGCCCACTTCAACAGCCCAAAATCCTTGGTGCTTTTGCCAGAACCACTGGATACTCCGATCAAGCATAACATTATGACCACTGCATGGTTACCAAAGACTATAATGCAACAGCCCTGCAATGAATTCTCCCTTCAGGAGGATTTTATGTTGGAATTTTCAATGAATCTGTTTGAGTGGGGTGTTGCCGTATTTTAGTGGTTGTTATTGGGACTGTAGTTTGTGATGCTGTTGAGCCATACTGGGTAATACTGGGAGGTGTCTCTTATATTTTGTCACCCTGATGTGATGACCAAAAGACCAGTTAGCATACACTGCAAGTGCTTTTAAATTCTGTCAGGTGGGTTGAGAGCATGTTTGTGATAATTATCAATCCCTTAAAAAAAAAAAAAAAAAAAAAAAATATCAGTCTTTGCGGGGAGTCAGCGGTAAACTTTGCAAACGCATATGTTGTTGCCCTTGTCCATACGAAATGGGGCGCAAGAACGCATGGCTTCCTTTGGTCTCCAGACAAAGGAGAGCAACTGAACTCAATCTCCCAGCATTCCACAAGCTTTCACATTTGGGTGTGAAAACTCCAACTCCAGCGTCCACTGGCTACAATATGGCCCGGAGCCCTGAGGTCACCTGGCCGTACCGGACATTACATCAACTGAACTTTGCAGCAGCAGGACCCGCATAGCAACACATCAGCGGCATCTGTCTCATTCCCGTGACCTAGTAACGTACAGGGCCTAGTCAGCTTACCTCATCTCCATTTGATCACGCACGCACGCACAATAATAATTATGTTAAAGCACAACGTGTATAAGGCCTGTGTGAAAGGCCTATAATATCAACACTGCCCGACAGTGTGAGCTCAACAAATGGCGCTCAGCGCGAGGCTTAGAGCTCTGAGCACAGCACATACAAAAGTCCCCTTTTTCCACGACAGGACTACGGCTGCCTCCATGAAAGCCCCTCTTTATTTTCATAGCCTTGTGCGTTTTCTTTTTATGGGCATCTCTTCAAATAGCGGTGAGTACAGCAATGTAGAGGAAATCATATTTGTAAGAGGAAAGAATCAATGAACGGTGGAAAAGACTGTGCACAATCCTGATTGGCTAGTCTCAAAAGGCCAATCAGCTTATTCTATATGAACGATTAGCTCCAGGCTTGCATCCCGCTGCTTCCTTCTGATTGGTAAATCAATGTAAAGCAAGCGTTCAGAGCTTTTTACTCACAAACAGGCCATGTTTAATATGAACATGTAGCATTATATTATTATACTGTATACATGATAGCAAACACGTCAAAAGACAGAACAAACGACCAAAAATATATGTATGATTGAGAATGAACGTGAACTTTCTTACTCGGGAAGCCTCTTTCTTCTGAGTGAGTTCAGTCAGCCTCTCTTTCACTTGATTTTCGGCCATCTGCAGCTCTTTGATCTCTTCTTTCAGGTTTCCCTGTACACACACAAAAAAAAAGTGAAGAATCAGTCAGGGCTCTTAGCTACATCTCCATCTCGGCATCCACAACATGCACGGCGCTGTGACGTCACCACTCACCCTGAGCTCTCTTTCTGCCTCCCTGATGCTGATGCAGACGTGGTCGCGGTGGGAGCCAATGACGGTGCACACTGTGCACACACACACTGCACACTGCCTGCAGTAGATGCGATTCATTTCGTGGTGCTCCTGGCACCTCCAGAGAGAAATGTCTTCCACGGGCGGAGCCAGGGTGTGACTCTGGAACACGGGGGACTCCATGTGGGGACGCAGGTGCTCTGCACACATGGAGGCCCCGCACACCAGACAGGTCTTCACAGCAGGCTGGTGCACAGTTTTAGGGCAATAATGGCAGGGCACAGGGCCGCTGTTTTTGATCTCGGGCCTCGCGAAGGCGCCGATCGGGCTTGGGGATCCTGAAGAAGCTGCAGGACTTTTGGTGAATGTGGGAGGTGTTTTGCTGACATGGTGCATGGGAGACCTGTTTTTTCCTGCAGTTGAAACCCCAGCGGAGGAATCAGATTTGGCAGGTGAGGCAGGTTTCGGCGCCAGTTCATGGACTCCTGCCACTACCTTGGGCGTCACAATAGGAGGTGCATCACATATATCTACCTCACTGGAACTGTCAGAGTCATCTATTGGGATAACGTCTTTTGGCTGCGGATTGTCGACATGGTTGTCGCTGGAGGCCGCCCCATCAGCACACCCAGACTGTGTAGATTCTTTCATCACTCCGTTCATGGCGGCCTCCACACCAGTCGAACGCCCAGGTGTGTCTGGTAAGGAAGTTGAGGGAGTCTCAACATTTGTGGACCTCTCACAGGAGGATTCCTTAGTTGATCGTTTTTTGTCGGGTTGCTCTGCCACAGATGTGCTGGCCTTTCTCTTCCCAAGGAGTCGGCTGGTGATGGAGGGCCTCCTCAACGCGGAGTCAAATCTGTCTTGATCATCCTTACTGGATGTGCCTGAAAAGGCCAAAATACAAACAAAGATAAACAGGTAAGAGGCACTGACGACTTACAGCAGCACTTTTACATCAATACCGCAAATAAACAACCGCAAGCTGCCCTTTGCCCGACCAAAGGTGCATTCGCACTCTACTGGCAACGGAGAAGTTCCACTTTCAGCCACTCAAGTATATTTTTCTTCACTTCCGAGAGAGTTATCCTGTGCTAGCAATTTAAGCTGTCACTTCTATCAAAGCAGGCCCATACTGCTAATTTGCACCACTCAGCCTTTCCTCTTCCGCCAACACTCCATGTCAGAATCTGAATTAAGCACCAATCCTTTACCAGTGCTCTTCGTGCCCTACATTTGTAATTCCCTGTGCACTGCACCTCACCGCACGCCACCGTTCACAATCACGTTTATTCAAAGTAACACGACGGCAGAGAATCTCATGGCGCTGACGTTAACTCATCGGCCCGCCATGAATAAATACTGGTAATGAAAACGCTGACTTGCTAGTTACACTGACGAAGACAAAGACATTTATATGCAGTGGATCAATCACATCATAATTATACACCCATCCAGCATATGAAATCAGTACAGCCCTTCACTTAGCATTTAACTCAATGTGATTTATTCAGCCAGTTTTAACCTTTAAGTTGCTTTCACGACTTGTGTTTTTGTGACACACAGTGAGTTATCAGTTATCTGCATGTAATTGTGTGAAAGGTGTCAGTCTAAAAAAACTGTGTGGTATAGCAAAGACAGCATGAATGTAATGATCACTATTGTTTATGAACATGTGATAAGCAGGTAGTCTTCTAAATTGGAAACATCAAGCACTTGAATTTCCTGTCATTTGGCTTAATGTAAAAAAAAAAAAAAATTAAATTTGATCTCACAATGTATAAATAGAACCTGAAAAAGGTAGCTCCTTCACCATGGCAACCATGCTGATAGACTGTATGACATCATACAGTGGGGGAAAGAAAAATCCTGCATTAATTTAACAATCGCCTCAGCTGCTCTGGCCAGCTCTGTTTCCTCTTCTTAATGGTTTTGGAAGGTCACAGTTAGTAGAAAGGGAGGACAGACCGGAAAAATCTGATTGTGCCCAGCTCAGAGGGATAACTTTGAAGAGAGATGTGCAGCCTCCGTAAAACAAATTAATAGTGAAGTATCTATAGATGGATATAGTGAAGTCTGTCTGAAGGTCTTACAAATCTGGCGAGTGTGTCACTGCGAATTGGAGCGATGGCAGCGTTGGATTTTGGTGCGATTTGGACATGTGACGCATGCGATATGAATGAATCTAGAATAAATCGCTGAACGTCCCTGTCGACCGCTGACAGCCGACAGCAGATCACAGCTGCCGCTCCTCCTCTTCCTTCCTCCCATTCCATAACCAGGTACAGTCACTCTGAGCCTGCAGGAAACAGTCACTTGAAGGACTGAAATTGCTCCTGAACGGACCGCAACTTCGAAGACACATTCAATTTGAATACATTTCTAATTAACTTTTGTACGCTGCTCCACGGCTGTGAGGGATGAGAGGAAAGCACCGCGCCACCAGCACGCCAGCGCCGTCCACAGCCTGGCCGCTCAAACGCATCCCCCCACAATCAGCTACCCTGTCCCAGACAGCGTTTTGTGGCCCTTTGTGAACTGGGATGGATTTTTATTACAGTGGGAATTCTAACAGCGGCCGCGTCCAGTCAGTTTGGGTTGGTGCCCCCATCTGCTGCTCTGCAACTGGTTTCACTTTCTGCCTTTCTCCTTTCTCCAATCAGGTTCTAAACGGTTTTTTCCTTTATGACCAATCGCAGGTTTTCCTCTCTGGCAGACGCGCAATCAGCCCCTTTTCAGACAGCTCGAATTCAAATTGAATTAAACGTCCTTAACAAGAGGACGGCCAAAAAATAAATAAATCACTCTTAAGTTTCAATTCTGACCCCTGAAACTCCGAACAGACGCGGAACAGGACAGGCGAGCGCGAGCTATTACATCACCACATGTAATGACGTGATTTCACCTGCAGCTGCGGTAATAAACACTCGCGTCCCTCGAGTCCGGTGCGTCTGCTGTCGCCGTTATGCGACCATTGTTATCGTTTATTACTGTGCGACAGAAATGCCAACTCGCAGCAAGGCGCAGTAGAGCCAGCGGCAGAAAGACGACGAGCCGGGCGGCCGGTGTTAAACGCGCTTAATGCTTCACGGGGACACGTCAGCATTTCCTATTAAACGGGTCCCGCAGGTAACGTTTGAGAACACTACAGGGGGGTTTGGCCGAGCTAGGTTGAGTCTTCGCCAGCGTCCCTGCCGTCGCGTACGCGGCCGGTGAGCGCACGAATCTCGCAGTACCTGCGGCGCTGGGGGGCTGCGCGCGTCGACCGGCGGCGGGCGGCCATATCAGACTGCTGTCAAACGGAAGCGCCAGGTACACCGTTTTACACTTCCACTCCGGGCAGTGGAACGGTCCGGTCGGCGTGACGCTCCACAAGTCTCCGATGCACCGCTGGCAGAAGCGGTGGTTGCACTTGAGGGTGACGGGCTCCCGCGTCTGCTGGTTGCAGAGGGGACACCTCGCCGGAGTGTCCAGGGTGGCGCCCATTTTGTTTTGGCTGGCGTTTCTTTTTGAGTCTATTTCCGCAATAACAAGCACGAGGGGCGGGGCTACGGGTTTTGAATCCCCGCTTCCCGTCGAGCGGTCACCGCTGCGGCACGAGGGGAGGCGGGGTTGGACGTCCAGCCCCGCCCATATCCTCTACGCCACAAGCGTGACCCCGCCCGTACCCAGTACGTCACTATGGGGGAGGGGGAGTTGCCCCACATTCTCCCGTGTGAATGAAACACGGAAGTTGCATCATGTCGGTGTTAAGTTGCATTGCTATTGCAATTAAATGAAAAATAAGACACATGCAAAAATTGAAGTAGAATTATCCGGATAGAACTCTGACCACAGGTAGTCAAGACCTAAAGGTTTTTCATCGGTGTGGTAATCACAGAAATACGGAACAAACACCGAACAAAAACTAATATTCATTACCCTTCTTCCTCCGCTTCAGCTCCTCCAGCTGAATCAGGTCAAAATTAGATATTATTTTGGTCACTTATATTGTTCATTCGTTTTAGTGAGGAAAATGCCGTTATCAAGATTCCCACCAAACGTAAAGGCTGAATGAACAGTCAAAATGTTTGAGTCGTCGTTTCTTAACATAGTTTCTACAAAAAAAAGATCCAGCTATTGAATACTTTATAGATTAAGGTACTTCATCATGCTGATGCAAAAATCACATTCAAATCAAATACTGCCATATGTTTTCTTATACAACCGGAAATACAGTTACAATGATACTGCTTCTGGCAGTTGCAAATGTGTTTAATCCATTTAGGGGATACACAGAAAAATAGTGATTTATGTATAAAATATACATTCATTTGGCTTTTTTGTCCGATATAATTCCAGATTTACTATTTACTTGTATACATGATGTACTGGATGTGGGCAGGGCTGGACGTCCACCACCCTGCCTTCCTGCAGACCGCAGCCATGACATCTTGCCCAGTGTTGCAACTCTTAAAGACACAGTCCATAGAGAGATGTACTATAATGAATGTACAGTACTTTGTCTAAAAGATGAATGTAGCTTTTGGATCGGAAAAGTGAAGCAAATGACCTTAAACCTGCATTCTCACTAAGGCCCACAAGGCGGGGCACTTCAGTAAGATTGTGTGTGACAATTATCCTATTTCACACTTGATTTAAACTCAAATCTTTACTAATACAGCATGATGTCGACTCAGTAAATTAGGGTCCGAGTTAGAGTTTAATACATTTTAGCCTGAGATGCTTTACTTTGCATCTCAGGCTCCCACCTCACATCCAAACATGGCAACCTAAAACCAAGATGGTCACCAATGACTGACATCACAGCTGCTCCAGCCACCTCCATGTGAAATGATAACAGCCCACATAGTTGTGAAAGAACTAAATTAAATTGTTATTTTTAAAAGTATGTATTGTGATTATGGTATAAATCATTTTAATCATAAAAAAGGACAGAAATAAGAATGTTTTACTTCTAAAAATAAACATTAAGCATTTTTTTATTTCTCTTTTTTTCTTTTACAAAAAACTGATTCCAAATTTAGTTCAATGATCAAATGTTTTCAATAGGCTTAGTTTCAGTTTTTTACACATTATTGCTATTTATTATACAATTTAAAACCATCATTTAATCGAACCATTAAACCCTACAGTCATTTTAAGGACTCGGCCATTATCTGCCAATGAAATACATTAAAACTGAATTGGAGCTTTTATCAATCTCAGTCCCCAGACACCCCAAAGGACTCCCATGAAGGCAATGAACCACATAAAACCAATCAGCAATTAAACAATCCTGGATCCTATCAAGTGCTGATTTGAAAGGCTGAATCCCTCGAGCGCTGTGAATCGATGTGATACCAACTGCTTTCATTATTTCAGTTTCTTTCGTCTGCACTGCAAACAATGGGGCAGATATTTCTAATTGAAGCATCAGAAGGGAGCAAAGTGGGCTGGAAACGATGTTTTTCTCATACTCCTTCATTTGTCTCTGCAACATTCTTTCCTTTATGTTGATCTAGACATGTGACTTGGATAATGAGGCTATTGGTACCCATGAGTGAGAGGTTAATCTAGCATAATCTCATGAAAATTCTGTCTTTTAAAAGAATTCCTTCTGAGTGCTTGTGTTGTCTGGTGCGAGCGAGAAGACCTTTGCTTAACTTTTGTGTTCTGAATGTGATCGTGGAGACTGATTCTGTCTGCAATGATGGTTTGTAAATTACCTCAGTGTTTATTGATCATCAAGACGTGTGACTATTCAAATCTCTGAAGTGAAATAGATTTTAACTATGAACAAAATGGTTTAAGTTTGGCACTTAGAGTCCAGCAGGAAGTCAATCAACTTGTAAGAAGTTGGAGATTCTTAAAGTAGTTGCTATTTGCTTAAGTTGCATTGGACTTGCTGCAACGCTGTATATTATTTTGTTTTCTACATAAAAGGAAAATAACGCCAATAATAATGAAGTCCTGGATTTGCCCCAATATTTAACGGGTTCCTTATTGTACCGTTTTCCAGCCGCCCACCAAGTTTCATCAAATTTCGAGCCTGAGAGTTAATTAGCGCAATTCAGCTTACAAACTAATTGACAAGAAGGGCACTTATACGCAACTATCAACCACACACTTGTAATATTAACAAAAACTTCGCCTAAAAAACAATTAACAGCTGTGGTTCCACGAAGTGCAAACACAGGAGGACGTTTTGAAGCCTTGAACTCAGTAAGATTTTAGTGACAAATATGCCCTTTGATTATTTGATAAGAAATGTAGTTATTAGAATAACTTCATGCAGAGGCCTCTGTTTCGGAGGTCTGATCAGTAATCCAACCAGGCTTTAGGTCATTTCTCTGCTCCTTATTTGGAGACACAGCAGCAGTTTCATTGTTGGAGTGGAGGATCATGAGGTCATGATGACTCTCTTGATTCTTGAAAATCATAACTATCCAAAGACCTTCTGGCCTTTAAAAGTACATTTGGTCGAAGTCAATAAAAGGCACGACGGTATTTTACAGTGAAAACCTTTATTAAGTGTTCGTATATTCTTAAAGGAATCTCTTTAATTGCTTTAAGTTACCCCCACCCCACCAGCCCCCTGCTCCAAATGTTAATAATTTGGTATCTACAGGATATCTATTTACACAAGATCATATCCACAAGTGAGGGTGGGACAGGCCTTCCATCCGCCTCCTCTGGAGTTCATTCATCAGTCACTTTACTCCATCTCATGTTACCCTGTGTGTCCCAGCAATGGAGAGGGGAGAAAGAGAGAGAGAGATGGGGAGTCATTTCGAGGGAGGGCCAGAGAGCGAGAGAGAAGGGGTGGGGGTGTGGAAATAGAGAGTTGGAGTCAAAGACAGCGACAGACATAATTAGATACACAACAAGATGATTGTGTGTGAGGCTGGTATGTTGTTTCACTATCCCACCAAGCTACTGCACGCAGACACACACAAGCATGCGCTCACACTGTACGCTGTGACCTTCACACGCACACACGCACACACACACACACACTCAATCTGCCGTGTTGCGCTTTCAGTTTTTGTCCATCGAATCCTGGTTCCTGATCATCTGCAGGTGAGCTGGGATCATTAACCCTCA
>CAAKHG010012351.1:16418-33718 GCA_901007715.1 Dactylopterus volitans | reverse complement strand
TGATGATTTACTACCACTGAGGAATGTTTAATGTTTTCTTGCAACCGTTGTCATTCCGTCGTGATTTCTCACACCTTTGCGAATGAATTTTTCAAAGTTATTTTTCATTTTGTCTACATTTGCTTGCCCTGAATATTTGACAGAAGCTTTAGGGCCTCTCTAGCTGCTCCTTGCTTCGATTGTTTGCCATCCCTCCATTTACCCTGAGTACCACCCTTTTCTCTCTGCATTTATAAAATCTGTTACTGTGAACTCATTCCGGGCTTTTTGGTGGAGCTGCTCCTGCACATGATTTCAGTCCCTAAGGTTCTGTTGCAGCTGTGGCTCCTGGATCCAGTATGAAAGGCAGGAAAATGGTGCTAGCAGAAGCAGAAAGTTCAGCGACACAAACCATGCAGTCATTCATAAATACCAGGGGACATCAATATTCTTTGCAAACGGAAGAAAAAGACAGAGGAATCACGGGGGATTTCCTGATGTTTGTGACAAAGGACCAGAGTCATGAATATTTAAAGCAGCACTATGAGATGAAAAGTTAAAAGGTGTGGCAGGTAACATGAAAGTTAGATGAGCAAAGTTTCTATTAATCCCAGGATTGTGCTCTTTTCTCTCACTCAAATGCCTTTATGCACTTTTCTATTAATTAAAAGGCAAATTCATATGCATGTCACAGGGGTTCCAAATTTCCTTGAGCAAGCTTTTTGTTAGATGTCGGCTTTTTGATTTTGACATATCATATAGACCATACAATGAATAATGTAAAAAGACTGCCTACAGCCGTGCTAGCAGCTCACTGACAATGTACTTTGGCTCAGTTCTGTTTTTACAAAATGCTAACATACTCAAAACGCAAAAGTGAATATGCTAATATTTGGCAGTCTTAGCAACGTAGTATTTTTTTTTGCAGGTATTTAATCATAATAGCTTCACGGCATAAAATTATAAGTTGACCTTAGGGTGGGGCTAAAAATCATATTATCGCTATGGTTATTACGATTCAGCAAGCAAATTGCTTGAATGTCTGAACCAAATTCCATGGCAATCCATCCAATAGTTGCGGATTTGATGTCAAGGATCGCCAAGGCTTTGAAAATCTGTAATAAAGGTTTTGTGTCAATCCATCATATGGTTACTAAGCTATTTCAGATGTAACCCAAGTGTCATCCCATCGCCAGGCCCAGGGCTCCACTGGCACGGCCCTCAAGCCACAGACTCCGATATGTGTACAGACCATTAAAACATAAAATCCTGCTTGACATGGAACTCGGAAGCTGTCCAGCACAAGGATGCATAAAGTCAAGATAAAGCATACAGTAAAACAAAAGAGCCAGACTGATATTCGCTCCTGCACCATGGCAGTACAACAGACTTCAGCACAATGCATGCACATACTGGACTCACTTTGCTCTTGGATAACCTTGTTTATTAAAGCCTTGTGCTGTAGATTGTTAATCCCAACCTAAATATCTACAACAGCTGATTCCATTTGGGAGTTAAGTTACACTTTGACCTCACAGCTGCCTAACCGGTTACAATCTTATGTTGCTTTGTAGCTTAGTTTTAGCAATTAAGATGACTCCTTGATGAAGGGCACTTAAGAGGCAGTTGTTGAGTGAGATGGGAAGACTTCTTTTTTTTTTTTTTTATTTCTGTACCCAGATTTTTGTCGAGTCAAAAATTCAATATAGTGACCTTAATTGCCTGCTTGCGTATTCATTACACTGCTGCCGGGCCAAAAAAAAAAAAAGAAAGAAAGAAAGAAATGACTATAACCATTCCACCTTCCATGACATTTTGTGCACCAAATGCAAAAAAAAAACCAAAAAAAAAACTGTATTTTCATTTTTCAACCATCATTCATAAATAGACCCTCATGTCTCTATGGTGTATTTCACCAGAGGACAATGGAGTCACACTGAGGCATGTCACACAAATCTCCATTGCTAGTGTCTGACATCTAATCTAATCTTTCTTCCGTCCATTTCTTTTCACTGCTTGTTTAACAGACTATTACGTTTTTTAGCATTTGTCATTTCCAGCACACAGACCCTCCTGAGCGGCTTCTCACGTAGGCAGGATTCTGAGTTTGCCACAGTTATGGATGCCTCATAAACCATCAGTGAGTCATTTATTTTGTGTCTCCAGCTCCTCTACCGGATCAGAGCTTTCCGTGGGCTTCAGTGGATTCATATACTGAGTTGCAACAATTTGCTTTTCAAAACGACATGTGAAAAGAGCCGTCAGCAAGAAGATGATCAAATCAATTGTCATTCAAATCATTACAGCTCACTTGACATGAGTGTCATCATGTATATGGCATGTTAAGCAGTGAGTGCCTCTGAATGTTTCCCCATTATTTTTCCGTGTGGTGGATGTATAGAACATTAAAAAAAAAAAAAAAGTGTTTTGACTCTTCATTCCGATATTCTCATCTCTTGCTTCAGGCACAGACAGCAATACACCAAATGCACACCCACATGCATCATTTCAACAGCATCCCCTTTGGTGACAAGTCCATTTCCACAGGCATTATCCAACATAATGTTAAAACGCCCCAAAAAAAAAAAAAAAAAAAAAAAAAAGAGATCAGTAAAGGATGTAGGGAAAACAAAAATGTTCGAGTATTATTTTTTTATTGCTCATCATCAGATGTAGTTTAGCGGAGAGTGTTTACAAAAAAAAAAATCATGTCCTCTTTGTTTCTTGATGCAACACAACCTGCAGGCCAGTTTTTAATAATATAGCACACCAACGTAAGCTAATTTTAGAATTATTTATATAAGTCTGGGCAACCTGTGCTGCAATGCAATACCTGTGGTGCACGCAGATGATGAAGTCACTCAAAATCATAGCATAGCATAGCTTTCATCAGTTTTACATAACGTATCCCTGGGTACGGCAGCTCCCACAGGAATGACAATACAGTGTAATGCCTTATGCAGTATCTTCATCTGTTCTAAATATCCCCTCTCAACTTTTTATAAATGTGCAGTATTTATCACTCGGAACTCTACCACAGAAAGCCTCTGTGTATCACTGAGGGGAAGAACAGGGAAATGGCAAAGGGAGTACTGGAATAAATTATTCGCAGACAAATCTTTTATTCCAACACAGACCACAGAAAACAAGTGTGCCAGCTCCCCCAGTAATTCAAGAGATACTTTTCTTTTGTTCTTCCCTTTGTTTTCAGTGCAAATGTGGAAATAGAATTTGTTAAATAAGGCACCTCCCATTTCCCAACTCCCTCACTAGCTTCGTCTGCCGTTCTCCTCGGCAGCCTCCCTTAAGCAATAGATCATTACCTGTTGTCTGTTGTCAGTAATTCCGAGTCAGGTTCATAATTTAGGATATGAGAGACAAAGTCCACATTTCGCGCTGGTGGGAGCCGCAGCCCTCTCAGTGTTTATCAAGCTTGCCAATTGAATGAATTACCTGTGCTGGCCACATAATTGAGTTGACCTTATGAAATAGCAAGAGGGACGACTCTGGTGTGGCACACTGGGTGTCATACCTTCTTCTGGCCCGTTCTATCTTTTTTTTTTGGACCGGCCTCCCTCTTATTATGACTTCATTACCGCCACACCGTCAATATTTCATCCTCATTTTCTCTGGCTAATTTTGCTTATTGTGTAGATGGTAGTTAGAGAGAAGGCAAGGCTCAGTTAAAGGAATGAGATGGGGTGGGGAGGTCGGCGCTCTTTCATCATGCATGACTGAGCGGAGGCGATGATGAAGCACATGGAAGGGGTATCATGTCATGACTCACACACCCACATTCACGTCTCTCCTCATTTGATCACTTTTAAGCAATTTGCATAATGGGAGGAGCTCCACATAAGTCCACATTAGTTCGCACACCACACCAGGCTGTGGAAAAGATACGGTCATATCAGTACGCAATTATCAGTAATATAGGGGGCTGATGCATGTTTTTTGTTTTGTTTTGTTTTTTTTTATGCGGATTTGTGACTCTAACAAACTTCATGTCCACCGGTGGTTAGGGATTCAAGCTGAGGCCTTCAAGTCCACAAGCGGGCCCTGCCCAACCGTTAGCTCGCTACATCCCTCCCTATGAGTGCAACTGGTTTACCGCGGCAGCCGAGTGCACCGCGCGCAGCTCCTGGGTAAAACTCCACAAGTCCTAGAATAACATTCTGTTGTTCTTTAGTGAAGCGCGTTCGCTCTGCCAGCTCGGTCTCTTGATCATATCGAGTGTTGCATCAATTTGAGAAGTACTACGGCTTCTCCAGGAATGTTTCAAGGCCTGCCTCGTTGCTACACCTGGGGTTCGAGTGCACGGCTGAATTATTGATGCTCCACAGATGCGCACAGTCCAGTAAATGATGCACAACCCGCATCCACTCGCCCAAACATTCCCCGGCAGAAGACGCGATTTTCTCCAAATGACTTTGGATGCTGTAAATGGCCGCAACAGATGATCTAATAATGACATTTAGAGGTGAAGCGTCCTCTTGTGGTGGTGAAAAGGTGACAAATCGCACGGCTTCCGCCAGCTCGAGTGCCGCAGCAGTGCAGATGTTTTGCACAGCGTCACAACGTGCGTGCTTGGTTATGTGTGTGTTCATTTTCTGCCCCACATCACTTGTGTGTGTCTCCTGTACTGATTGTATGGACTTCAGTGTTGTGTTTGTGTGTGTCTGTGTGTGTGTGAGAGAGAGAGAGAGAGAGAGAGAGAGAAAGGGAGAGGGAGACAGAGGGAAAGAGAGGGAGATGTTGAGATACCTGGCATCGCTGCTGCCTCTGTTTGTTTGGCTCCAGGCTTTCAGACTGTCAGCGCGAGGGCTGTGTAGTGAAACAAAACATGCTGTCATCTCCGTAACAAGTCTAGCCGCCGGGACTCAACATACACACCTCAGCGAGACAAGATGCTATGGCACATTCTCTAACTCTCAACATTCCGGCTCCAGCAGTTGACACTTTGGGCCACAGCGACTGCGAGAACGCTCCGAAACGGCCCTCCGTCGGCGTGGCATTTATTTTAGCTTCATGTGCGGCTCAGTCAATTCAAGGACGTCGCGCCAGGCAAATGTGACAAGATGCTGATCATCTATCTGCTTGGAAAATCAGCAGCGGTTTGAGAGATAAGGCGTGACTTAGACTGATACGCGTGAGTAGGTAGGGACGCTTTTCTCCCTCCGATTTCTCTTTTTTCCTTCTCTGCTCGCAATCCTGAGCCAACTTTCATGTTGTTTGTCTTTGCCCATCTGTTGTCTAAACGCCATGCTCCTAGAGGCACATCAGGCCTGATATGTAAGCTGTTACAGACGGGAAGTCAAGCGCCTCTTTCAATTACTCTCTTATTGGCTTAGACCTCCCTCTGGACAGGCCAGGCCCAGTGTCAATCCTGCTCGTAATGAGAGGAGATCTTTCCCCACGGTGGAAGTGTCTCTTTGGGTTTATGTTATGTGTCCTCCTGCTCTAACCCGACAAACAGCAAGCACAAAAGGGGGGTGGAGGTGGCGTGTTTGGGCACGTGTGTGTGTGTGTGTGTGTGTGTTTGTGTCTTCTCCTCTTAACCCCACATTTAACATTTTCTGCAAACGGCTCCAAACATATAATTTTTCAACCCATTCCCCGGCATCTGTGATAATCTGTGACAGACGAGGCCCCAATTTTTTTTTTTTTTTTTTTTTTTCCTGAGCCACATTTGACATTTTGTTCGACAGAGCATGCTGCCCTTTTGCCTGCCAGCTAGTTGTCCGCCTTGGCTGGCACATAACACGTAACACCGAAAACCTCTCTCCCACCTAAAATTTTCCACATCCCCCGAGATTGCAAGTGTGTTATGTGGTGGGGCGTAAGTGTGCTTGCAGTTCCCAGCCAGACAGCTGTACACCAGCCCAGTGTGAAGGTCATGGTACAGCTCGACTCTCAGCAGGAGATGTCACACCAGGGCAGGCTATGGCAGCCATGCACAAAATTGCCTCAACAGATCACAGACCTCCACCCATCTGCTGTGACGCCAGATTGGGGGTGGAGGGTGTGGGGTTGCAGAAGGTTGAATTCAGTGGTCGAGCTAATAGCCTCGATGAGATTCACCACGGCAGCGCAGACTAAATTAAATGTTTGATCCCTGAGTTTTTTTGCGAATTAATGATATACTTTTTGATGAGTCGGCACGAAACAAAGTGGCCTGGGAATAGTGATAAGATTAGTTATAATCCTTCATGTATTCTGGAATATTTTATGATCTCTAAAAAATTTAGCATTCTAGCAATATTTGTATGCACTCTGACGGTTTCAGGTGTGGTGCAGAGAATGCATAAAATGCATACATGCTATATGAACCGTCAGGTTATGATAGCTGTCTCACCAAGTGGGGCAAGATGATCTATGCTGTTGCTAGGCAACATTTTACCCAAATACAGAATTTTTTTGCTCAAGTCCTCAGTCTTATTCCTTCCAAATACACCATTCTGTTTAACTTGTTGCTTAGAGCTAAACATGGTTTTATGCAATCAGCATAATTCGCTCACAGTTAAGTGAGATACTAGTGTAATGATATGATAATATGAACCCAACATTCTAAAAGTTAGACTGACACAAGCCGACTGTGAGGGCAGACTACATATTTTAAGTGTATATTGTACTATGACATATGCTACATTGACCACTATATTTTTCACATTAACAAAGCATATATTTTTTAATTATACTGGTATTATTTAGTGATGATATCCCAGCTGATGGTCTGCCATGAAGCCGGGGAATGCTCAGCATGTCACGCTTGCAGAGTCACGGCGCACACAAACTCACAAAAACACAAGCTGTGTTGTGGACACAAAGTCTTTCAACCCAATGAAGGTATAATTCAGCAGCAGGTCATCTACTTTCTAGGAAAATGACAAAGTCAGAAATATGAAAACACTAACAATATCCAGCATCACAAAACTGATTTGGCTAAACTGAAGGCAAGTGGAGTGAACTGGCATATTCAGCGATGATGTTTCTCTGTTAAAGTCTAATTACATTTTCATAGTGTGGAAATTGTGCTGACCTCTGGGAGAATTGGATGGCTTACAGTCACACTGCATAGAAAAATGTATTATTATTATTATTACACACAGATTTGCGATTGGTTGGGGTGGGGAGGGGGCTAAACAGAAAGACTGTGAGCAAGCGCCTTTCTGTCGGCGGTTTCTATTTCTGCTTCCGTTCCTTGTGGCTGATGTGTCCCATCTTGGAGAAGTCAATCTTCCTCACAAAAGGAGGAGCCTGCTTTCTCCGGGGACATCGTTTATTCATGTATCAGATTTATTTTCTGCTGCCATGGCCTCCGAGGATTCACACCGCATTTATTACAGGGGGGTAATGTAAATTGAATTCATATGGTGAAGCCCCACATGCATTGTGCGACTTGGGTGCAACGTGAAGGTCTTCTCCCTTCACCGTAGCCGGATGGAACCACAGCTCCAAAGTTTCTGGAAGATTTCGCAGTTGGAAAAAAAAAAAAAAAGAAAAAACAAAACAAAACAAAACAAAACAAAAAAAACAACTCGAAACTTTTCAAGGAGAAAAACTGTGTCAATTTGAAGTAACAAAGAATATTTAAGGATGCAAAGTTTTCGATTATTTTTTTATTTTTTCAGATGTCGAGATGTAACAATTTGCTGGGGGAGAAATCCATCTGCTGGTAGAACTGAAGGAGGGAAAAAAAATCAGCTGCAAAAATGGACAGCACATCATTCTGAAATAATTGGCTGTCTTATGTTTCTTTTATCCCACACAGAAAAATAATAAGAATTTCAGTCTTCTGAAAATAGTATTAACAAGTAAAATAATGGCCTGCAATTTGGACTGTCTCCAATCTTGTATCTTTAACTCAATAGTACATAAACCAAATAACCAAATTGTATTTGTATTGTATTGGTACTAATTCTTAAATATAACACCTTAATATGCAGTGTATTATTCTATTGTTATAGTTATCACCATCACCAACGGTCTATCATCATCTATACATCTTTAATCTTAAGTATTATCACTGGTGTAAGGTTATAGAAAATAAAAAAAGACTGCCAATTTCAAAACTCCTGCATTACTCGTACTAAAAGATTTTTTTTATTATCATTGCGTGACCAACACATCAAGGACTCTGATGAAGACGACAAAGAGATAATGCACATACATGTGCTTTATTCCTCTGTTCCTGAACGATGTCTTACAAGTAGAAACATGAGTCTGATTGTTGGGTACCGCACATTTTACATCACTGAGTTTGGTTTGACTGTTGGGGATCACATGGATAGATGGGCGGATGATGGACGGACTACTCGGCTGAATTATTCATTTGTTTATTTATGGGCTAAGATGAACACTTTGAAATGGTTATTCATGGTGACATTCCGACATCCAAATTCGCTGAGGACGGGCGTGCTTAACTTGAAACTTTTCAACTATAAAGTGAACACATGCAGGCTCATTGGTATGAAGCTGGTGGCAGGCATAGATTAAAATAAACCCACTCAAAATATATTGGGACAGGGAGTCAGGAACCTTCAGTCTCTTTCCTCCGAGGAATCTTCATCTCCTCTCGCTTCATCTTGGTTCTTTCCTGTTCGGCCCGCCGTGATCGTTTGTCTCCTTTACCTTGAGTATATTTTTCTTTCATCCGTCTCTCAGGCGCCTCCAGCCGTCCTGTCTGCCTGACAGATTGGCCTTTTGAAATGACCGTTTGTCATTGTGGGAGGCGTCGGGTTACTTAGGTTTGAGCCGTCTGCCCACCAAATATGAGGCAAAAAAAAGGGTACGCGAGCGTTAGGATGAAAAGCGAGGGGCGCGGAGGAAGGGGGCAAGGAATCGGGCAAAGGCTTGAAAGGAGGAGATGAGGAAGGAAGGGTGATTTAAGGAGAAAATAAATCCCCCACCCCCGACTCACCCCCGTTCCCTTAAATGACTGTGCGGGAAAGCATTTTCCGCAGCTGATACAACACCAAATTATGAAACTTAATCTCTTGTGTGAGTGTGTGACACGGCGATAACTTGGCTAGTTGGAGAGGAATCCTACATCCTTAAGACCAGGAGTGGAGCCAGCTGATCTTATCAAACACGGCTGGTGAGGCCTTTACTGTCTTTTTTTTTTTTCTCTCTCTCTCTCTCTCCTCTCTCCCACTCTCGCTCGCTCCCTTTCTGCCCCTCCTCGCGCTCTCGTTCTCTCATTTCTGTCTTACAAGCTCACTGGGCCTCATCTGTTGACATGCTTCAGCACGACCACTAAGCACATCCCCACTGTCAGCCACCGCGTTCACACCGCTGACATTGCCAATTCATTAGTGTCCACCGACGCACAGCCTAACTCAAAGTCATAATGCCACAAGGCGTTACATTAAACTTTTTTTTTTTTTTTTTTCCCCAAACCATCTTTTTTTCATCAGTTCAGTCTGCAGGACCGAGCAATTAAAATCTATGTCTTCCATTCCCCCACACCAAGAATCTAAATCAATCAGGTGGAGAAAGACTGAGCATGATAGCAAATGCACCCCGGCATCTGAGGCGCAGCAAAACACACACCCGCATGCGCGCACACACGCGCGCACACGCACGCACACACTCTTTTATGTGTGGCTGGCTTCCTCTCAGCCTTTTCAACACTTTAATTAAATTGGATCTGCCTCCTAATTATTCTAATTGATAAATTATAACTTGATTATGTCATATTACGGCTCCGTAAATCTAAAGTGCTCATTTGCTTGACAACTACCGCGGTGACTAGCATGCATGCGAAGTGAACGCGGGACGGCCTTGCCTCCACCGAGGGGGAATGAAGAGCGTCGAAGATCTACATTTATTTTGCTGCTCTGGGTCGGCTGATTATTTGTCTCCTTTAATCACCAGAAGCCCAGTCAATTAGAGCGCCTTTCATTTCATTCAATAACTAATCTGGGAATAGGGGGTCAGCACTTTAGAACACACATGATGAAATTATATTTTAACTACATTGCTACACTTTCCTTTTTTTTTTTTCTTTTTTTTTCTTTTTAAACTTTGTGTTTATTTCTGGCAAGTAAATTACAGAAGTCAAGTCATTTCTGGAATGAGTCCTCTCTGATCAATCAGCTAGCGCTTGATGACGTCGGATTTGTTGAATTAAGCCGGAGTTGTTTAACCGCGTTCAGTAGTGCCGTCGACCACGCAGACTGCTGAGTGGTGGAATTGTGCGCCAATCAGCTGAAGGCGGTGGTAATCCGTTGTCCCCGGCGAGCACAAATTCAAAATAAGAACTGAATGAATAGTAAGCTCTCCCCAGACGCCTGCTCATCCTGCCGCCACCTTTGACCCGCAGCATAACCCGCCGCGTGACCTCTCCCGCCTGCAGCCCTCAGCAGCATACAGGAAAAATTGTGTGGGTGGCAAACGCTCATGTGTGAGTTTGTGTAAGTGTGAGTGTGAAAGCAGCGCCGAGGAAAAACATGCAGAAAGAAGCAGTTTGTAGGTTATGAACCCTTTGAGACCTCATTAACAAGGGAGCTTTCACCAAACTTGTGTCATCCGGCAAAAACATCTGCTGACTGATGCTCGGAGGCCAGTAAGTGGGAATGGCTGCCCTCCGATTTTAGTAATTCTAACTTCCGTTGTTAATCTGGCGTAGAGAAAAAGGAGACCGAAAAATAAAAAAATAAAAAAAACCTTTACCGGAACGGGGCAAATGCTGTTGTTCGCGAGCACCATGACAACATCCTGTAAGGCTGAAATAGACTTCGAATTTCCTGCGTATCCAAAATATACCGAAAGCTGAAAGATTAACTTCACTTAGTTAAAGCATCAGCTTGAGTCGTGCAGCATGTTGCTGAGGTCTGGGGCGAGCTTGCGCCGCGGCGCTAACCACCGGCTAATGAGCAGAAGCGGCGTAACACATATACAGTAAATCATATCTGGCAGCCCTGTTAAGAGACTGAGTGCTTGGTGCGAATTTGATGATCTGCCCGCGCGGGTGACATAATTGACCTCGTGTTCCTGCCCGTACAGTGAGATCGCAGCGAATGGTATATAAATAGCGAGCCACTTTTTGTCTTAACACCATTATGCACCCATCGACTTCCATTGTGAGGAGACGGCGTGTCATTTTAAACAAAGTTTTACTGACAGTTGGAAGGAAAAGGCACCAAGCAAGTGCAGAGTAAGACAAAGAAGCCAGATCTCTCAGTACTATGGGTGAGGTCTGGTTAGGTCTGAGCGCGTAAACACTTTTGAAGGGGGCATTGTTTGGGTTCGGATTCAATATTTCTGTAAAGGTTTGTGTATGTGCAACTCGCGTCTAAGGAGACCGGCTAGGACTGCACCGAAATACTGAAAATCATCAGGGTTCGCCGGCTACCATGGTAGCCGAGGTTCACAGCAACAACAACAACGTAAAAACGCTACGACAGAAATTACAACTTCATATTCATTTGCAGTTTGTTCGCTGAACGACGGACGCACACATTTGGTAACGGCACACTGCCTCTGCACAGTGCAAGTTGTTGTCTATGATGTGAAAGGTCACGGGAAAAAAACAAAACGAGCATGGCGATAAGAGCTTAAATTGCACGCTATGTTCATACACCATGCGGGTCAAGCCTGCACCAAGCTTTGGTTTTTTTTTGGTTTTTTTTTAATTTTATCCGGAAAGATTTCAACAGATTTGCTGCATGTGTCTTTGTGCTACCAATCGTTCTTTTAAACTATTAGCACGTAGTTCATGGTTTGTAGGCAACAAAAGCGTTTTTCAGATTTTTCCAACCGCCCCTCCCATTTCCTCTTTCTTTTCTATTTTTCCTTACAATCTCAAGTCCTCAATATGCAAAATAAAGCTTTTTTTATAGGTTTACGCAAGTGTATCATCTTGATTAAATGATACTGCCATTTTGTTCCAACTGTAGTTCTGGTTTTGTTTTTTTTTTGTGGCTTTCCTCTGCATCGCGTTTGATGAAATTGCTGAATGGGCGCAATGACAAACGATTTGGTCCGTTTGTTTGTAAGCACTCACTTTGAAGATAAAAGCGAAGGGTACCTCGCCCATAATGTCACAAATAATACCTCATTGCACGGCATAGCGGTGTGAACATTAATACAGTCACTGCAGTGCACTCGTAGAGGGGAAGTTGGTGTGTGAATTCATCTTGCTTTGTGTACTTTCTCTGTGCTTGTTTAACACATGTATAATCATTTGAATGTATGTATTCTTTTTTGCAAGTTTACTATGTTCTCACTTCTTTTGGAACAAAAAAAAAAAAAAGAACATGAAAAAAAAACACACACACACACACGCAAGAGGAACCCCTGTCCTCAATACTGATTGCCGTTCCACCTCTAAAGACACGATTAAATGCTAAGGAGGTCTAATCATATCCACAGCTCGTGTTGTGTAAAAAATCACTCTGCAAATTTCTTAACATAGCCTGAGTTACATTTCCACGGTTGTTCGAAGCTGCAGGGTTTCATGTCATAAAAAACGCAAATAGCTGCTCGTTTCTAGCCTTAGACTACATGTCATTGCCATGGCCCCTTCAAAAGCTGCGGGCTCCCTTTCATACAGTTAATGGTCTTCTCGCCATTTTCAGGGTTTCATTTATCAGTAAGGTTTTCTTTGTTAGGGCAGCAAGGAGTTATTGTTCTGCTATCGCCGTGTAAAAATGCAAATGCTCAAAACTTTTCATCTGGCGCCGAGACAACCGGATGTGTTGTGCGATTCATCGCTCATCTCATCTATAGCTCTGTTTAGTCTGAAGAAATTACAATTTCCCCTGTTGCCAAATGCTGTGATTTTGTCAGAGAGGAAATGTGGGGGTTTTTTTTTCTTTCTTTTGTTGTTGTTTTGTTTTCTGACAGATTTACCGAACCACCTCGCAGTGATATCGGCACGCACAGCCGTTGCGCAGGATTCGACTCTCCGACGTGATTTGCGCTCTGCGATGTGTCGAGCTCATAATTAGGGAGTTTCTCACGACTCACCTCCGCAACGAGATAAAGATGCCTGGGTGCAAATAGTCTCTTCATCAGCGCCGAGCTCAAGTCGAGAATATCAAAAGCCTTGACAGTACTTTAGGGGTCTTCATCTGTTCTTCACACTGGCAGTGCACGTCATTTTGAGGTCAAGGACAATAACGAGCGACCAACCAAGGCGGAGACTGATCGACTGTGAACGCCATGCAGATGTAACCAAGCTCTTCATCCTGACTCTTTGTCATTGCATTAAGATGCAAGGTGTGCTTGCCATTGCCCGGTAAATAAGCTTTTATTGCATCAAGGCCTCGGGGACTCATCTGAATATTTAAAATCTTTGGATGAATACGCTGATTTAGTGGCTTTGAACGTCTCCCCCAGGGTGTCCATGAGAATTTCTGAAAGTCAGTCGATCAGCATTAATCTTTGGAGTGAAAGAAAAGAGATGTGTGATGTTGAGAGGGGGAATGAAGATGATCCATCTTTTTGGGGTTAAAGTGTGATTAATTACTTGGGCATGGAGACCTTATCAAGAGCTGGCAAATGACAGAGAAAATGTTATCATGATGCGTAATTCTGTAAAGTGGATCCCCTGCACTGCGGTGAAATACCACTCGTATCCAGGCACGGTGGACTCAAAGCAATATCAAAACCTCAATTCATCATCGCTACCTTTGTATCTATACAAAACCCACATGCACCGAGCTAGATATTGATCACGATTGCGGCGCGCGCGCGCACACGTACACACGCACACACGCACAAAATCTGTGTGAGGCCAAGAAAAAAAAAAAGATCCCTCAGAGGGATCGTCAATTCCCACAATCCCCGGTTAACCTGAGCATCAGCTCAAAGTGAAGCAGCTCTCAAGGTCAGAGGAGAAACCTCAACCTACATTAATCATGAGAAGAGTCATCACAAGAAAAACTCGAATGCCCATAAGCGTCACTCAGCCTCAGCATGTAAGCATTTTTTTTTCTCTGTTTCCTCACAAAGGCATCCATCAGATATTTTTTCCCTTCTCTGCTTTCTTTTTTTTTTCATGATTCATCTGTTTTTTTCTTGATGTGTGTTGCAGGCTATCTACTAAAGGTGGCTCTACGGGCCTTTGCGCTTCAATGTCATCTCATCATCCCTGTGTTCTTACTGTACTAGAACCCCACCATGGGAATATTCACCACCTCCACCAGCAGGCCTCTGCCATCAAAGTGTCTCTCTCGAAAAAGGCGAAAGCAGGCACAAAAATAAAGCCGAAGTATCTGTGTTTACTGTAGGAAAAATGCTTTTGTTCTATGATGGACGGTTGCACCTTCTCGCAGAAAACTTTGAAAAAGTTTGCAAAATCAACAGCTATCATTGGGATCGCACGAGTCTGAGCTTTAAATGTAATAGTATCGTTTGCAATATTCACCCTCAAGGCCAGCAAGATGCTGAGTAAAGTAAAATACATGTTGCCCGGTCAAAGGATGAAGCTGGTGATATTCTGGATTTTTCATACTGTACATAGACTACATGAAAAGACCAAAACCACCAAGGTGTAAGTCCATGCCTGAGTACTCACACCTCATCTCACCTCTCACCCTCACACAAAACTTGGGCCCATTGGTTGAAGATTTGCTAGTCTAATAGCTGCGGATTATCATATTTACATGGGTACATATGTACATTGGTTACATGCAGCTCCATTCTTTATCTGCATATATATATCTGCATAGTTTGTATTTCTATTGTATTTTTTTTTCCCAAATGCTGCCTTTTTTAAATTACTTTTACTATGTACTATTATTTATCTAATTTAAAACTTAGTCTTTATATTGTGTGGCATTCATTGTGAACAGCAAAGAAAGATTTTCATCATACAGAAGAAACATGTTTCCTTACTGTGCATATGACAATAAACACTTCCAAACTTGTCAAAGACATGTAGCACAACAACGTGTGTATAAAATAAACATACTGCACCTGCATCACTTGCTCATTGGCATTCGCTAGTTGTTTCTTAGCAACACGTCCATAATTGAAGAGAAAAAAAAAACCCACATTGTTGGTCGGTCACTCATTTTTTTTTATGATTAGCTGACCGTTAGCTGAAACGATTGTATTTAATTCACAAGTAGGTACTAAGATGTAGGTTTCGTGGGAATCCACCATGGTTTCATTTTGACCAACCGGAGCGGTGGTCTGTTGTGACTTGTCAGCAGACGTCACCGCATCACCCGCCATGGTGTCTCAGCGCGGTCTGCCGACTGATGCAGCACCTCCCTAATCATGTTAATTGCTGCAGGTAAAATGAGGACATCCGCAGTCCCATGGGACCTCTTGCACTTTGCAGTACGGGAGCCTGCGTGGTAAAAATGCATGAGGACGCGGCGCCATGCCCACACTTTTGAGGGCGAAAAGCGGAAAGCAAAGTACGAGAGCCTCCATTTAATGTAATCAGTGTCATGTTCGCGTTTCACCATGGCTACAGATGCTTGAACGAGCACTTACTTTGTCACAATGTCAGTTTTGGATGCGGCTGTCATGGCACTGCTATCGCAGCAAACAGCTGCCGTAGCCTGGTGCTGCGTCATGGGAAATGTGCGCCCTTCAAAACAGCAAGGCAATATACTGAGCACTTCAAAAGCAGCAAAAAAAAAATGTTTTTTTGTCCTCTAATTTCTTTTCCAATCGCATGTTCGCAGCCCAGCAGTTGAGAGAGCACGCGATCCACGCATGAGCACCCCTCTCTGTCTTTGTCCGTCTCTGTCAACAGGCTCTCAGTCATCCGCGCACTCCCATCAAAGTTTCTCACCAAGGTCCATTATTGTTTCTTTATCATGACTGTTTGTTGCAACTTTTGAGCAAAATGGCTAATTAAATAGTCGATACCTCTTGCAATTCCTGGAAATTTGCTTATCATCGATCCACCCTCCATCTCTCCCGCTGTGAACCAGAAGCATTTCTCTATTGATCCCACATCAGACTGTGCGGTGTACCGGCACAGTATTTTTAAATCCTGGGCTATTACGTATCGATCCCGAAAAAAACTTTTCATTTCTGTTCCTGTAACATATGTGCCTGTTTAGTTTGAGTCATTTTCCGCTCCGAAGCAATATGAGGATCACAGCTGCATTAATTGCTCGTTTCAAAATGGAAAAATGTATTCCCTTCACAATGTTCCTATGCAGCATTATCACAAAGAACATTTTTGACTTGCCTGACTCCTTTGCAAAAACAAAACAAAACAAAACAAAAAAAACGCCTTTCCTCTGCCATCATCGTTTGACTGAAGGTGTTTGAAATGTTCCACATCAGCAGCCACCACAGTGCTGCTTCACTCCTGATTTACATGATTTCTATATATGGCTCCGACTTCAAGGTACACCCATTGTTGATTTGATACAGAGGTGCTTTGTTGTTAAGAAACAGGGAAAAAAAGCCCCCCCCCCAAAAAAAAAAAAAAATTATAAAAAAAAAAAACAAGTCTATTTCTGTCGAGCGACAACCCTCCGCAGTCTTGTGGATGTCAGAAGTTGAATTTACAAGACAAAGGCGGTGAGCGCACTGCCGACACGCTGCAACTCTCTCTTGACAGATAGATGAGAAATAAATTGCAGCAGTTTAAAAGAAAATGCACTCCCTGCGAGCTCAAGTACGATGTTTTGGCAAGATGCCCACCATTTCTAAATGACAGTTGGGAGCCTGTCACATTAATCTTGTATCTATTAGCCATGTGTTTATTGTATCTTTGGTTTCTGTTTTGTTGTGGCGGGGTTTTTGTTTTTGAGACTGTGAATACCCACGGTGCTCCAGTCTTTGCCAGCATTTGTGTCGGTTCACATCCGTCCTAATTCACACTCCCAATATCAGCTTATCAGTCCAGTTACAGTACAGTCATTGTGAAGCTCATAATAATTTGCCAGGAGGGTTAACGCGTTCTAATTTATCTTGAAATACATATGTTTCTGGAGTGTACTGACCCTGAATCACAGCAGGAATCCCAGACTCATATTTGGAGTCACTAAAAATATATTCATTTCTTCTCCCTATTAATTCAGTATTTTTTTTTTCTTAATATTAAGCTAATATCAAGTGGCTGAACTTCTGTATTTAAGAAAAGTCCATGTGTATGAATGTGTAATGAAGCTTTACAGAGTCTTGGCCACAGTTGTAGCTTATGAATATGCAGACACTTTGGCCGCACTTATACCTCATATTCATTCTGTGCACCAACACGCCACTGCAAAGTGGTTGCGCTGCGAAAAAAAAAATTATTTGTCAATAAAACAGTTTCTGAATTCTGATTCATATGGATGGAGCTCAGATTTAAAAAAAAAAAAAAAAAAAAAAAAAAAAAAAAAAAAAAAATATATATA